>CAAKHD010004644.1:169435-203060 GCA_901007705.1 Fistularia tabacaria
CCGGGGGGGGGGGGCGGCCGGGGCGGGGGGGTGGGCGGGGCGCGCGGGGGGGGGGGGGGGGGGGGGGGGGGGGGGGGGCGGTGACCCGCATCCAGGCAGGGGAAAACAAGGTCCAAAGTTGTTTCCGTCATGAGACTCTTTTGAGCTGCGCTTTGTCTGGTCCCTCACCTGGGACCTGTTTGCCTTTGGTGAACCTTCCAGGGGCATAAAGCCCCTGACAACATAGCTCCCAGGATCACTGGGACTGGCAAACCCCTCCACCATGATAAGGTGGCAGCTCAAGGAGGAGCTGATTGAATTTTGACAATATTAAAACCTTTGTGATTAACAGCTAAAAGAATCTGAAGAGCACATCTACAGAAGTTGAACCCTTTAGGTGAAATATAATTCAATTTTCATGTAGTAATTCTTTACTAACTTTGCTGACGTGCTGAAGTAACAGTGGACCTTTTGACCTCAGGGCTCAGCAAGGACATTGACCCCTTCAGTTGAAAGAGTTGGCCAAAACACGAAGGAGAACTTGACTTGTTTGGATCAGCTGTCAGTTGAAATATGCTGACATTGCTCCAGGGGGTGGATTTATCTACCAAGGAACAAAATTGAACTCCTCATATGTTGAACAGTTTAACATAACTGGATTTAGATCAAGGCACTTCGATGAATAACTTGCTCAGCTTGTCTACTACAGTAAATCGTATGATTTGAATTGTATGATTTGCTTATGACTGCTCTTAAATGACCAGGTCATTTAAGAACAGCTCCTCGTGAATTAAAGGCAAAGTGAATCTATCCTTTGTCTTATTTTGAACTAGCAAAAGGAGCCAACATGGGAAAAATTGTGGAAAGTGTCAAATATTACCTGCAAGAAATAACAGGCAACTCTCCCTGAGCTACTCCACCCCCACTCCCGCCTGCTACGACCAGGAAAACTGTCTTTCTAGTCTGGCCAAATCTGCTCCAGGGCAGTGACACAGGACCAAGGTCCAGATGAAGACCAGGGTCAGATGGGTCCAGACGCCAATATCACAGGACCTTTGAAGTCACTGATGGCGAGGTGGTGGCAAAGTACTATTTTTGGTTGTTGAGTAGAGAGAAGTGAGCACTTGACAGTAATGGTAAAAGACACACCACACAAAAGTACAAGTTATCCATCCTGGGTGGAAATGTTGATTTGGAAACAAATCTGATTTGTAAAAACATGTAAACAGCTCAAACACATCAAGGGGCAATAAGCAATATGATACTTTGTAATGCTGCAAGATTGCATTTAGGTAATTTGACAAGTGTGGCATAATTTATTACACACATAAATGCAAAACATGTATTCCTTTGAAAATATATGAGGAGTAAGTTGTTGTGTTCTTCAATAAAATATCTCGTAAATAAAGAAATGTCATAAATAAACAAGTATTCAAGATATTCAGTGTTTCATGTCAGAGTTTTAGCCTTATGAAACATACTGTAGTTGCCTTGTGATTATTTACAGAAACCTAATATTCCCCCATGAGCAGGCACTTGGTTAAAGTGGCAAGTAGAAGCTGCCATTTACTGTTCAGAAGCCTTGGTCAGATCCAAATTCAATGGGGGCTTCTCGTCCAGTCTGGGTTAAAAGAGAGAGAGAGAAGAAGAGAGAGAGAGGAGGTGGTAGAGAATAATAAGACATGTGTGTGATAGAAACAGAGGGGGCATGAAGGTACGGAGTAACAGGCACAAAAGATCTTCTACTACTAATACTGGTAGTGCTAGCTATTGCATGATAATAGCTGAAATTATACAACAACAGCTTTAACATAGATAGAAGAAATAGCAATGGTGGATGCCAGACTGTTGCAGTAGATCAAGCAACATGCACAGGTTACTATCATGCATTAGTGATGGGACATGAGGGCAGATGAGACAGGAAGAAAGGCAGGAATGAGAGAGGTGCATCATGGGATATCCCTCAACAGATTAGGCCTATGGCAGCATAACTAGGGGCTAGCCAAACCCTAACTATTGGCTTTCTCAAGAAGAAAGGTTTTAAGCCTGTACTTGAACAAAGAGGGAATGTGCATGTTTGGAAGAAAGTTCCACAGAAGAGGATCTTGGTAACTGAATGCTCTGGCTCTTGTTCTGGTCTTGGAGACTCTGGGGACAACATCTAGCCTCGTGTTCTGAGAGCATAGAGATGATAGATGGATGGATGATAGAGTTCGAAGATAAATATCTCATATTAAGTAATAATGGATGATTAAAGATGGATCAAGTGGCTCTAAGGGTTTAATCAAATTCAGCTCTATTAGATTTATCACAGCTATGTAGTATGTTTCACTTACGTGTTTTTTTCAGCTCTAACAAATGTGGTTGAATGGCAGACCATTCTACCAAGCTTAGTTTTTTTTTCATTTTTGATGAGATACTTTCCTTTACATTTAATATGGCAGATAAAAAGGTATTCAACATTGAGCAAATATGTTTAACTTGCAAGACATCATTACAGAAAACTTTCATGGTGTCATTCTCAGCTGTGTTGCATAAGTGTACTAAATAGCTACCGATAACCTGACACCCAGAAGAAACTGCCCGAAGATTTTTCAAAAAGGACACTGTGTTCATTTTATAAAAAGACCTTGATAGCAGTATAACAAATGAATGTTCAATAAAAAGGGCATAATCAGGGGAGAAATACACATCAATTCATTGAAAAGGTAAATGGCATACATCAATAAATAGGCAAGCCATATTCAAAATTATGTGATATGGTCAACAATGCCCCTGCTTGAGCTGCCACCTTATCGTGGTGGAGGGGTTTGCCGGTCCCAGTGATCCTGGGAGCTATGTTGTCAGGGGCTTTATGCCCCTGGAAGGTTCACCAAAGGCAAACAGGTCCCAGGTGAGGGACCAAACAAAGCCCGGCGAAGAAGACCCCCTATGATGAGGAACGCTATAGGACCCTGTTTTCCCCTACACCGGGGCCCCCCTGTGGAGCCAGGCCCAGGGGCGGGGCTCGATAGCAAGCGCCTGACATCCAAGCCTGTACCCATGGGGCTTGGCCAGGCATATCCTGAAAGGATGACATGGGTCCCTCTTCCCCTGGGCTCACCACCCACAGGAAGTGCAAGGAGGGACACGTGCAGTGTGAACCAGATGGTGGCCAGAGTGGGGAACCTTTTAGGTGTGACCCTTGGCTGCAGAAGCTGGCTTGAGGGACATGGAATGACACCTCTCTGGAAGGAGCCTGAGCTGGTGCAGGAGGTTGAGAGTTTCCGACTAGATATAGTCAGACTCACCACGATGCACAGTGTGGGGTCTGGAACCAGGTCTCTTGAGAGGGGCTCGACTCTTCTTTACGCTGGAGTTACCCCCGGTGAGAGGTGCTGGGCAGGTATTGGCATACTGATTGCCCCCCGACCCAGCGCCTACACGTTTGGGTTAAACCCAGCCTTCAGGTGGGGGGACGGGTTCTGACTGTTCTTGGGGTCCCTAGAGGTGCTGCTAGAGAGCGCTCCTACTGGGGACTCCGTCGTTCTACAAGACATTTGACTTAGGTGGTCGCTGAGGCAAAATATTGGGAATGGGAGGAGTTTGGGGAGACCATGGAGAAAGACATCCGGTGGGCTTCGAGGAGATTCTGGTCCACCATCCTACGGCTCAGGAGGGGGAAGCAGCTCTCCGTCAACACTGTGTACAGAGGGAGCAGGGCGCTGCTTACCTCAACTCGAGACGTTGTAGATCGGTGGCGGGAATACTTCTGAGACCTCCTCAATCCCGTCGAAAAGCCTTCCAATACAGAAGCAGAGCCAGGGGACTATAGGGAGGACCCGCCTATTTCATGGGCTGAAGTTAATGAAGCAGTCGGTGCTGGAAAGGAGGGTCCACTGGGTTGTTGAACCGCAGATGCAGGAAGAGCCGTGTGTTTTTTGTCCTGGTCATGGAACAGTGGACCAGCTGTACACCCTCAGCAGGATCCTCAAGGGGGCATGGG
This sequence comes from Fistularia tabacaria, assembly GCA_901007705.1. Lineage (NCBI taxonomy): Eukaryota > Metazoa > Chordata > Actinopteri > Syngnathiformes > Fistulariidae > Fistularia > Fistularia tabacaria. Next base: position 173,400 of record CAAKHD010004644.1, read on the forward strand.
AATTGCCCAACCAGTCTAAAGGTGTTTTGTGGATCTGGAGAAGGCATTCGACCGCTTTTGCTTTTGTCAGATGATGTAGTTCTGTTGGCTTCATCAGGCCATGATCACCAGCTGTCACTGGAGTGGTTCGCAGCTGAATGGGAAGCGGCCGGGATGAGGATAAGCGATTAGCACCTCCAAATCCAAGACGATGGCGCTCAACTGGAAACGGTGGAGTGCCCACTTTGGGTCGGGGAAGACGTCCTGCCCCCATTGGAGGACTTCAAGTATGTTGGGGTCTTGTTTACGAGTAAAGGAAGGATAGCGCATGATATCGACAGGTGGATAGGTGCAGCGTCTGCAGTGATGCGGACTCTGTACCGGTCTGCCATGGTGAAGAGGGAACTGAGCCAGAAGGCGAGGCTCTAACTTTCCCGGGCGATCTATGTTCCTACCCTCACCTAAGGTAACAAGCTGTGGGCAGTGACCAAAAGAACGAGATTGCGGATACAAGCAGCCGAAATGAGTTTTTTCTCTGCAGGGCTCCCGGACTCTCCCTTAGAGTTAAGGTGAGAAGTTCGGCCGACCGACCAAACTGACATTTAGCCGGGTTGACGATAAGGCCATGGTCGTCCAGACTTCGGAAAACCTGTGTCAGGTGCTCAAGATGTTCTTCAGCAGACGGGCTGGCCACCAGGATATCGTACAGGTACACAAACACAAAGGTGAGGTCACGCATCACCAAGTCCATAAGCCTTTGAAAGGTCCGAGCAGCACCCTTCAAGCAGAAAGGCATGCGCAGAAACTCCTGGCGCACCTGGTGATAAACACGCACCAGATCCACCTTGGAAAAAAAGTGGCCCCGCCAGCCAGCCAGAGAAATCTTGAATTTGGGGGATGGGGTATCACAATCAATCACAAAGTCCCATTCTAAACAGCGGCCCCCGAAACAAACAGACACCGACTGCGAATCAAAACTGGTTATGGATGACCCATTAGCGGCGCTGAGTAGTGTGCAGCTGCCTCTAGCCGTAATGTCTTCTCCTTGGCAGTCACTCGCTTGGTCGCGTCGAGGCGCTGCGCCCGCACGAGAACGGGTGTCCCACCTCGGGGATGAAGTGTTCCACGCCATGCCTCGCAGACGCGGTGGAAAACATGGGCATTGTTAGCGATGGAAAGTTCACCAGCAATCGTTGATATGCATCCCCCGATGCCTTAAAGTAAGTTCGCTCGCAGCCCAACCACCCCTGTCTCACATGGATAGGTGGCGAAAGGCATGGCGTCAATTAAGCGACAGTTCGCAACGTCCAGGAGCAGGCTGTTGGCGCACAGAAAATCTGTGCCGATGATGGGGACCATGATGAAGTCCCGCTCAAAATGGTGCCCGCCGAAACAAACAGACACGACTGTGAACCAAAAGTCGCAAATGACGACCCGTTAGCAGCGCTGAGTAGCGGGCCGCTGCCTCTGACCTGAATGTCTGCTCACTTTGGGGGGAGACGGCTAATCTGTGAGCCAGAGTCCACCAGCAATCTCAGTCCATACCTTGAGTCCCTGATGAACAGCAGCTGGGTGTGTCTACTGGTGCCCACTGCTGCAAACGAGCTCTGGCTCCGCTGTTCTGCTGGAGCCCCAAATGAGCACAGGTAAATGCAACGCGCTGCATTCCGGCCAAATCTGCTATGGAAGAAGCAGCGGTTGGTCCTTGGCTTCCTCAGAGCGGCCACCCGGGCCGAATCAGTGACCCCTCGTGCTGTCCGCGGGGAGTTCGGCGCTACACTCTGGACGGTGAACTGCTTGGCTGCCCACAGGACGCGGTCGGCTTCCGTCGCCAAACTCCGGTTGTCGCCAGGGGCCAGACAGTGGGAGTGTGCAAATATCGTGCACGCTGCAGGCGGAAGCTGGCATAGGTGCAAGCTGGCGCAGGAAGATATGTACGAATAGGAATCCGGCATCGTGGACAGTGCCAGCATGCCTTCCATCAGTTCCACACCACAACCTGTCGCCAAAACCGGGCAGGGAAAGCAGCTTGTCCATCTACTCCACGTCGGACGGGCTGTATCCCCAGAGCAGGATACTTTTGAGCGCTGTGTTTCTACCTATCTGCGGGGTGTCGCGCAAAAGCTCCATGGCTCGCTGTGTGGAGTGCTGGTCCAGCACCGTGAAAACCAAAAAGTACCTGCTGTCATCTGCCAAAAATCCCCACAGGTGGAAAAGCGCTTCCACATGCTTAAACCAGGCCGTCGGGGTTGCTCTGCCAGAAGTCTGGTTGACGGATGCTCAGGGTGGGCGAGGATAGCTGACTGGGTTGTGGCGTTGTTGCTGAGGTGGAATCACACAACTCCTCGGATTTGAAGATGACCTGCACTCTTCTTGGTCCTGCGGCTCTCACCCCCATTGTAGCGTCGGCAGGGCAAGCACTGGTATTTGACAATGATGTCCCACAGGTACTTGCGTGCATTAGCCGGGTTCCGGGCGCCGAGCGAGTAGCGGACTCACTTCAGATATCTCTGAAGCTGCATCATGTCAGAGTCACAAATATGGTGCTGAACCACAAAGACTGAACCATATTTAAATGTTGATCCTCTGTCTGTTTCAGTCATTGCTGCTATTTATAAAGAGAGAAGAAGATAAAAAAAAGTGACAGTATGAAGCAAAAGAAATATTTACATCAAGATGTTTCCAACTCAGCCTTGAACCATATCTAGAATCCCGCCAATTATTCTCATGCAACCCATGCATAGATTTACGTGATGCTGATGCCATCCATATTAGTAGCTTCAGTGGAAGGATTAGGAAAAGGCTAGTAGCCTATAAAGTTGGTCTGAAACAGCTGGACATGTTGCTATATTGAAAGCAGATGTGGCCTGGAATGTCCACCACATGGAAAAGCTGATTGTGCCTATACCTCAGCAGAAATAATGGACCCAACAGCCAAAACTCTTCTCAAATGAACTAAGAAACAAAACAAAACGCAACTAAACTAATCATACAAAGAAAATACAAAATTCTGGAAAGTTGAGAACACGCTGAGAGGAAACTCCTACACCGAACACATTTAAGAACACTTTTTTAATTTTGGCAAAGCACTTTTTTTCTGATGTCTGTATTTCACCCCCCCCAACTTCCTGCTTACAACGATTTACATCTAATTATCCTTGCTATGTTTTGATTCAGTACCACAAATATAACCCTATACTGTCTGCCTGCGAATTGCCTGTGAATTATCTGTACCTACAAAAATGTTAGGACTGCTGCATGCCCTTTCAAATGTTCTTTCCAATGTCATCCCGATGATCTCCTTTTGAATACATCTGAGTTTATGACACAGTCATTCAATGGTGAGGAAAACCCTTGGTTCAAATGAGAAGCGAAGGCAATAACTTTGCAATGTAAACTCAAGTGAAATTCATGTGATCTCTTCAAAAGGCCAACAAGTTCCATTCGCTTCAACGAAACACTGCTGCACTACATGTGAACCTTTCTGCAGACTGGATATCATAGAAATATGCATGTGGAAGGCATGTGTGTGGGAATTGCCGAACACATTGGTGTGTTTTTTCCAAGGCGATACACCAAGAGTACAGATCATATATATTCAGAAATGACACATCTTGATTCTCTGAGCTATACTAGGCCCACCACCCTCCGTCTAGTGGAGTGAGCAGCTCACATCACTGCAGGTATTTTACACTATAAGCACCTTGCCAGGCTTGAATGGCAAATGCATCTGGCAGGGCCGCAGAACATTTTGCCTTAGGCTGAGTAGCTCAACAGAAAGGGATATTTATTGGGATTTGAACATGCAGTCATGGAAAACTTGGAAGCATACCTCTGCACAAACCTCTCTGTGGACATTAGACAACCAATTCCCTCTGCTAAACCGCTTAGTGCTGTGATAACTTCACTGCCTTTGTGTTGATCTCACTCTTGAGACACAAAGAAAGAGATATCCATGCAGTAAATGCTGGGTATCGGTCTGATAATGGCTTTGACTTGCTTTTGGCTCAGACATCAGGTTAATACTTCCAACACAGGTTCTGGAGCAAGCCAGCAAAAGTCGTTGATTGTGGCTGCTTCCTCACTCCTGAGCGGTTACAGCGATCAGCATCTGTGACAATAACATCTTGGATGACATGACAAAGTGATCTGCAGGCTGTGTGGGGAGAAATAATGCTGTGTAGTGAATGGCTTGAGGAGGTCAGAGAATTAGAGAATGTCTTTACAACCATCCAACAACATAACTGTGGTGAGTCAAAGAAGCAAATTAGTAAATGTTTGAAGCCTTCTCAATGGTCAGGTTGTCTCCACCACGTCATGTCTGAGGCTCGCAGATGAATTATGGGTGGTTCGTTGTGAATTTGTCACCATTCAGCCTAATTCAAACCAAAAGCTGGGCTGCCGCAGCTTTTCTCTCACATCTCCTCTTCCCAGCATCTTGATAAAATACAGCACGTGGGCTTGTTGTTCTCCATCTGCTGTCCCAATAAAGTCGAACAAAAGAGAGGCAAATACACGTGCAGGTTCAGATCACAGGGAAATGGCTCCTTATTTATCAGTAATTCCACTACTCTTGCTGAAAAAACAACATGTGCTTTATTATTCAGTATGTTCACAGATGGAGCTTAGTTGTTTGATGGGAGATGTGACTGATTTAAAAACAATATTTATATTTGTTTCAAGGTAAATTACAAAAAAGGGGGTTAGCGCTTCTGCCTCACAGCACGAAGGACCCTGGCTAAATTTGGACACGGGGGACCTTTCTCTGTGGAGTTTGCATGTTTTCCTCGTGTCTGTGTGCGTTTCCTCCAGGTTCTCTGGTTACCTCCCACAGTCCAAAAACGTGCAGCAATTTAATTGGAAAAAAATGGGAAAATTGCCCCGAGTGAGTGAACGGTTGTCTGTCTGTGTATGTGGCCCTGTGGGGATATAACCTGCCTCTCGCCGAATGACAGCTGATATAGGCTCCAGCATCCCCCGCGACCCTGAATGCAGGATAAGTGGCAGACGATGGATGGATAGTAACAAATACAGGGTGGACAAGAGCATTTTAATGTACTTGGAGTGGAGCATTTGTTTTTTAGATTTCAGACCATCTTTATACGGTATATGAATTGTATTTCGATCATATCACAATTTATATCGTATCATATTTACTCATACATATTTAGGTTGAGTATACAGAGCAGCATCTATACAAAATATATAACATAAAGCACACAACAAATTTTAAAAGACAAAGTCAATAAAACAGCAGCTACCTAAACATTCATTTATTCATTTATTATCCGTGCAATTAATCCTGCACATTGAGTCCAGAGGGGGCCTGGAGCTAATTCCATCTAACACTGAGCAAGCGATCAAACTAGATAGCTACACAATATGGCCAAAGGTATTCACTCACCCATCCACATAAGGTGTTCCAATCACTTCCAAGGCCCCAGGTGTATAAAATCAAGCACCCAGCCATGCAGACTGTTTTTACAAACATTTGTTATAGAATGGGACTCTCTCAGGGGCTTAGTGAATTCCAGGCTGGAACTGTGATAGGATGCCACCTGTGCAACAAATCCAGTTGTGAAATTTCCTCGCTCCTAAATATTCCTCAGTCAACTGTCAGCTGTATTATAAGAACATGGAAGTGTTTGGGAACGGCAGCAACCCAGCCACATAGTGGTAGGCCACGTAAATTGACGGAGCAGGGTCAGCTGATACAGAGGCACATAGTGTGAAGAGGTCGCCAATTTTCTGTAGAGTCAATCAGTACAGACCTTCACACTTCATGTGGCCTTCAGATGAGCTCAAAAACAGTATGCAGAGAGCTTCATAGAATGGGTTTCCTTGGCAGAGCAGCTGCATCCAAGCCACACATCACCAGGTGCAATGCAAAGTGTTGGATGCAGTGGAAAAAAGCATGCCGTCACTGGTCTCGAGAGCTGTGGAGACGCGTTCTCTGGAGTGACGAATCGCACTTCTTGATCTGGCAATCTGATGGACGAGTCTGGGTTTGGGGGTTGCCAGGAGAACGGTACTTGTCTGATTGCATTGTACCAAGTGTGAAGTCTGGTGGTTTGGGAATTATGGTGTGGGGTTGTTTTTCAGGAGCTGGGCTTGGCCCCTGAGTTCCAGTGAAAGGAACTCTGAAAGCATCAGCATACCAAGACATTTTAGACAATTCCATGCTCTCAATTTTGTGGGAACAGTTTGGAGCTGGCCCCTTCCTTTTCCAACATGACTGTGCCCCAGTGGACAAAGCAAGGTCCATAAAGAGGTGGATGACAGAGTCTGGTGTGGATGAAGTGGCCTGCAAAAAGTCCTGACCTCAACCCAATAAAACACCTTTGGGATGAATTAGAGCGGAGACTTAGAGCCAGGCCTTCTCATCCAACATCAGTGTGAAACCTCACAAATGCGCTTCTCGGAGAATGGTCAAAAAGTCCCATGAATATACCCCTGAACCTTGTGGACAGCCTTCCAAGAAGAGTTGAAGCTGTTATAGCTGCAAAGGATGGACCAACGTCATATTGAACCCTATGGATTAGGAATCGGATGTCTCTTAAGTTCATATGCGACTCAAAGCAGGTGAGCGAATACTTTTGGCCATAAATTATATGTCCATTCATCCATCCATTAATTACTCTATTCAAGAGGGGGAAACAGTAGTTAATCTATTCAAGAGAGGGAAAAATTAAAAATAGAACAACACTACACAAACCACATTCTTATTTTTGTTTTCAATAAGTGCAATTATACTTTAGCTCTTCCAGCATGACAAGACACGTTCCAAAGTCTGCCCAGCAGCACTGCATTTTGTGTAAAAAAAAAGAAAGAAGAACAAAAATAGAAGAAATAAGAAGACATAAAAAAGAAGTGTTTGAGTTTTTACTTTAAGTGTGCATGAAAAATTAACTGTATGTTCCTGGTAAAGGAAATTAGATGATTCTTATACATCTTCGCAAAACGAATATCCCCGTTCATATTTCTTTTTACATATTCTTCCTTAAAATTAATGGTTAGTAATATGTGGCGTGGATAAGGTGGTAAGAGCAGTCATCTTGGGACCAAATGTTCCTGGTTCGATTCCTAAGCTCTTCCTGGTCTTTTGGAGTGTTGTTGAGCAAGACGCAAAGCTCCTAACTCATCCTGGGCCCTGCTCAGTGGCTGCCCAATGCTCAAGGATTATCCTTCATTGGTTTAGCTGAATGTGAAGGAATAAAGGGCTTTTTTCTTATTTCTTCTGTTTACTATTGGCCAGAATCCATTGTATGGCTATATTTATTATAAGATTTATCAGGTGTATTCATAAAATTGATTTAAATCCTGTTTTCTGTAAACTGATGTCTGTTGATCTATGTTAGATTATCATTTGTTTACTAGGATTCAGTAGCTACAGACCAGTCTTGTCAGTGCATGGGTGTGCTTGCGCACATGTATATTTATGTGTGTGTGTGTTTGTGTATCTGTGTATCTGTGTATTTGTGCATGTGTATGTGTGTGTGTGTGTGTGTGTGTGTGTGTTGGCTCCTTACCAGGCGATGACTCCATACATACTAACAATAAAGGGAAGGGAGGACAGACATAAACACATCAGAAATGTATCAAATGTTCCACTCATCATGACACAAATTATTTGCCCTTAAAAGGGGACCTCGCTGTTAACAGGCACAACATTGACAAACATAACTATCCTCCTACACAAAAATTTCCATGGTTCTCTCTCACACCCGAGGCCTTCATTCTTGTGCTATAAATTAACTTTGTCGAAACTGACATTGAGAAAATACTTTTTCAGTCTACACAGTGTTCTTTTAGCTACATACTGTATCAAGTAGTACAAACCCCTCCTTGCTTTTGACAGGGACAGCATGGCGCAGGCAATTAGAGCAGTTGTCCCTGGATCACATCTTTCTTGTTCGATTCCTCCTTCCACCTCGCCTGTTGAAGTGTTGTTGAGCAAGACAACTAACCCCTGGTGCTGCTCCTTAGCTGCCTTCTGTTCTTGGCATGTGCTCTATGTATAACTGCTTGTGACAATAAAAGCATTTCTTCTTGAATCATTTTAAAGGATTTGCAGATAGTAAGTATTTCTGGTCCAGTTTTCGCTTACTTTCTTACAAATGAGAAAATGTTCTAGTGCAGTACAACAGAGAATCTTGTTTGAATAATTTGAACTGAACTTCTTATTTGTGGTTAAGGAAAAAAAGAGTTGTGGGAAATTTTGAAATTAGACAAGTAAAACTCAAGTAACTGTATCATTGATCAGCAGTGTTGTTGGAATTGCTTACCGCCTCCAGGCCTTTAGGTGTTTGTTTGGCTTTGGAGTCTTTTTGTGTGCATGGTTACGCAAGACTTGATAATGTTTCTTTCTTTTTTTCTTTTTAATTTAAATTTGTTTTTACTAGATATTTGTTTTGCCTAACGGAAGTTAGCATTCAACTTCGAGGAGATTCACATCCTGACCTCAGTCCAGAATTTGATCCTTTTGTCACGAAGTTTGTAGCCAAACCTAATCACCAAAGCAAATTAGTTTTGTCTGTCTATGTTCTTTTCAGATTGTTAACATCGGCCGCAAAGCAAATTATGCTGTGGTCGCAGTTGGCTAGATCATCTACCAATCAGGGTAAAAGACTCTGTGATGTAATAACCAATCAGAGATACAATCTACAGAGGAACAATCAATCAGAGTAATGTCATATGTGAAGTGATTCTTCCAATGTAAAGAGACGACATACTACCATCAAACACCGTCTGAAGTCCATCAAGCATGCCTTTCTTCCCAGTGAAAGATTCCAGAGTGTTAATATTATTTTTTTTGATAATTTCAATAAAATAAATAAAACTATCCTGGTCATTCCATCTCCCTCAACAGTTGTAGTGTGATTTGTAAAATTGCCTACGGCAAACACGGTAGTCATGTATCCATTGCCGATGTGCATTTTTCTAACATTATGAGATGGAGTTATTTTATTCATTTTTAATCATTATTCAGGAAATATTACGTGAACCCTCATTGTAAGAAGGCAGCCATGAGAGTCTGTCCACACCTGGTTTCAGTTCATAGAATGATGGTCTTTTGGTTTTGGCAGAGACTTGTGATCTCCGAGCGCCCTTCTCTGACCCTCTCTTCTTTTTTGCTAATGTCATGCAAAAGCTTAATGCAATGAGAGGAAAAGTAGTCCCATTTTCTCAGGGGTAGTGGGAGGAAAACAAAAGGAAATAAAAAGAGCTACTTACTGTCTTCAAAGTCATTAGCTCAAAATGTGAAAAGGCATGTTCATGCTGAAAGGGCCCCTTCATCTGGACTTTGTAGTGACAGAAGTGTTGAAAGGGAATGCATTTTATTGAAGACTCATACAGAGAGTGAACTAAAGCATTGAGCAGTTCACCCCGTTGGAGAACCTTACCCACCACCACGTCCAACCTCATTTCTCACTCCTGGGACAAGGAACAAATGAAACATTATTCTCAAGGGATTCATGCAGGTTCCTTTTAGCCAGTAATAATGATTGCCTAGGATAGTATTTTTGCACTCATCATAAAATTTTTGTATTACTGAAATAAAAACGTCTCACAAAAACCCGAGTCACTAAATACTTCACATGAAATACTGAGATTTCAGAGCCAAAGCAAAGTCGGTAATACCTTTTAGGAAAAGCAGTCATTACACTGGTGGAGGGCACAGTCCTCAATGTACACCATCCTGAATGTATAAACATGTTTACATCAACCTTGAGAAATTCATTCACATTTTTCCAATTTTAGAAGGTCATTACCCCAAAAACATCAGATAAACTCCAATCTGGGGGAAATAAAAGTTAAAACAAAGGTGTATACTCTTGAAGAAAATGGATATTAAATTGCAAATGAAACAGAAGCTAAAAGTGTATGTCATAATATGTTAGAACTGTCACAGGGGTTTTCTTTAACACTCTAGGCCACAAATAAGAGCTGGAGACTCACTCCCCAATCCTGTCAAGTTGTTATTGTACAACAAACTTTTGAGGGTACACAAATCCAAATCCAACCAATCAAACCATGTCATCCAAACATGAAAAAATGTTATTATCAAACAATGTCCTTTTTTTCTGGTGAATTTCTTGTACATCATGCCATCATGTTTTTGAACGTTTTAACTTCTGTTGTTTTTTTTCGTCCTCGAATTTCTGAATTTCCTGTCTTTGCTTGGTTTCCTGTTCTTTTTTAATGTTTTTCAACTGTGTTTCATCGGACCCAGTTTGCCCTGTCTGTCTCTCATTCACTGCTGATCCCCCGCTTCTTCTCATGATTTGTCACCTGTTCTTCATTGTCTGATTACTTTTCTTTGCCTATTCTCCGGGCCGTCTTCAAGATTTTCATGGGCGAAGTAAGCGGCAGTGTTGAAACTCACTGATAGATATTTAGTGAACTCTGCCCGAGAGGAAGGATCAGAACTATGAGTGCTGAGCTGCTGATGTAGGTGATTCTAGCAATGGGGAAAGATGGTGTAGTTTTTGCTGTCATAGAATTCGCTGAATTCAAAGGGGGCTTGAAAGGAAGAACAATCAAGGAACGCAGGAGGTTTTTAGTGTCAATAACGAAAGGTTCTGTTGCTCATTCACAAGTCTAATTGTAAAGCTGGTCACCAGGGGGAGTGTTTCCTTTGTGTTGCAGCGCATGAACAGCAGTTCATTTTTCACAGTACCAGGTGTCTCTCACTTCCTTCTCTGACAATCTTTTCAAAAAATCTGAATTCATCGACTAATCAATTCATTCAAACGTACAATATTGCATCCTGTTAATTCATCAGGATTTTTAATTGGTCGTTTGTCTATTGCATAAAAATCTATCCAAAAGTACAACTCAGATGAACAGTAATAATTCCTGCAAACAATGCTTCTTGCTTATTATTTTGGATACCATGTTTCCTTCAGCTCCAACCCAATTCCTGTTTTGGCTATGGGTCGAGCGAGGTCAGGGGCGCCCAACACTTTAATCGAGATCTACTGGTCGATCACAGAGCCCTGCCGCATAAACTCGACGTCAAAAAAAGACTCAACCACGAGCTACAGAATGACGACAGTACAGGTAGCGTGGGTAGATTGCATGTAATAAAAAGTAGCTGTTAGCCTAGCATCCATCCCCACAGCGGCATTGACGTGCTTGATTGACATACAGAGTACAGCCAATCTGAGATCTCGATTCAAATACCGTTCCACCCTGACTGATGGACATTTGCAGGTGTGCTTGAGGCTGGGCAACCCGTTAGTTGACTGAGTCCATTCTATGCAAGACGCCATCAGAGTAAGACAATAGCCAAAAATTTATAGAATTGCATTGTGCCAAACATGTTCATGATGTGATGCAAGTAAAACAAAACTTATTTAGAATATTAAGTATACTTGGTGTGTGTATATATATGTAAACACATACATTATTACATAATACATACATATGTATGTATGTAATATATAAAAATAATTTTCTATTGCTGGTAGATCATTTTGACTTGGTCATTTTAAGAGTAGCTCGCAAGCCAAAAAAGTGTGGGCACCCCTGAGCTAGGTAGACACAACGTAGCTGTCTAATCAGAAAGAGATAATGCAGGTTCTGGCAAAAAGTAATTACGTTATTAGATGTGAGGAAGAAAAAAAAAAACCTAAATTGAAAAGGGAACGACAAACCGCAAAAAAGACCTCAGGTTAATATTGCAAAGAAAGTGTGGTTCAAAGTTTAATGCTTAGTCCCCTCCTTTTTAGTCTTTATATGCTTGCTGTACTTCATGTTAAACACTGCCATGGACTGTACTTGCACTGCGATGCTGATGAATCTCATCTCTTAATGCCTATCAAGACCATCACTCCTGGCTTTCTGTCCTTCCTTGCAATTTCACCCCGTAAATTTGGTGGTTAAATTTTAAATTTGTTTCTGGTGCAATATTTTTTGCACTGGGGTAGTGCAAAAAATATTTTGGTGATGTCTGTAAGTGGCATCAACACTGTGCTACATTCAAAGAAATACTTTTGTATTTTACAAACAGCCAAACATAAATCTTTAATATTTGCTTTCATTTTAGTTTGAGGCGAGACATACTAATTCTATGGTTATATAATATTTTTTTCAATATTACATAAAAATGTAATGAATTTGTATTTCAAATGGAATGTAAGTCAAATCATCTTTTTTTATCACAAGGAAACTGCTTTTCTGGTAATTGAAAGTTCCACTTTCTAGCCCTTAAAACACATATTAACGTGAATTAAAAGCTGATTTTCTCAGAGAAATTACTATTGTATAACTTTATTTTCTTTTTTAAAAGGGTTTTTTGAAAATTTTGATAAAAAAGATTTGGTTAGGATTATTTCAATCAGTTTCGTCCCCCAAGCATTTAGGCTTCCAGACACCGAATGCTTTCTTTCTGATATTCCTTTAAACAGGACCAGACCTTGCAAATATTTGCAAATTTTCGCAGGTGTCTAAATGGTATAGTCATCTGGACAAATGGAATAATTATTCGGTTGTCTGTTTCTGCGGCTTGGGCATATGGACAGGTATGACTAAAATGGTATCTGTGGCAAGAATGTTGTGGTGAACCACAGCTATGAATACAGAGAGGTTTGATATAAACATAGCTGTCTTGTTTTAATTCCATTTTATGTGTTTGAAAAAGACAGCTTTACCACTCTGTGTAACCTGCAAGGTTTATTTGGGCTAATCACCAGAGATTAAGTCTACTGTCTGGATTTTAAAGTTTAAGACTGAGTCATAAATGTTAATAGTACTGCCTTTTGCAAAGTATAAATTGATATATCATGTGTGTTTGCATCAGCCTGAGTTTTTCTCTGTTTTTGTTTTGTTTTTCCATTTAATTGACTATTTCTCTTCACAGGAACAGTTTCTGACAAGATGACACCATCAGCCACTATGTAAATATTCTTCAAGGACCCACCCGGGAGCTTGAGTGAATTATACCACTTCTCATTCATTTATCACAGCCTGGGGTTCAAACATCAGACAGAGAGATGGTTTTCACTGGGGCTAGGATTCTTCTGAAGAATAAACTTGCTGCCAACAAGAAAGGCCACAGCTGGAGAGGAAAATAAAGGCTCTTGCTTCAACATGAAATGTGCTCATTTGCAACATTTTGCTGCATTTCTTTCTTAAATGGGCACCAACTTCAACAGTTACCTGTTCAGATGACCGGAGAAGTGTCAAAACCTGCTTACGCACAACAGTTTTTTCCAATATTTGCCTTACAGCAGCGGCGTGTAAGACATATTTTTGCATTTTCTGTAGCCCATTTTGACAATTTAGAATTTGTCATTCTTTGCTGTTTGTCCACTTTCTGAGTTTTGGTGGGATTAGGAAAATACGAGCAGGCTTTTTTGAGAGGCGAGAGCCCATTCCATTCTTGGGTCGATCTGAATCTTGGGCTGGATTCAAAAATTATTTTTCACTCTCGTTAAAATTCCAGACGATACGGCATCTCACAGACGGAATGTTAAGAGGCTGGAGAGGTTGGCTTGCACATTGGAGTGTGAGAATATGTTCAAGTGTTTAAACTCACCCTAACCTTGCCATCATTTTTAATCTTCAAACACCATTTTTGCCAAATTTTGTCTCTCTCTGGTTAAGGACTCCAAAGAAAGACAAAACATTATTACTCCATGAATCTTCAGGTCAAGGCAGTATTTGCCATTGCTCACACCTTTGTCGTAGTAAACAATTTGCAGCCGGTGTAATATGACTCTCCTGCGTGTCACCATATAAAACCCAAAGTCATTATGATCATTCAGTTATAATCTATTGATTTATCATCATTACCATGGTAACATTCAGTTGAGGCCAATCAGATATGCATTTTGTCTTTGACTAACACTTTGTTTGAACCAGTCTTATATCAGTTTAACTCATCTTACTGTTTCAAATTATTTCATTCAATCTCTCATCTCCATCACACCAGGCAATCGGGAGCAACCGGGGGCTCAGTGTCTTCCCCAAGGACACTTTGGAGCTTGGGATCGAACTGCCAACCTTCCGATTGAGGGCTTACCCACTGCAACAACTAAGCCATGGCCACCATGGATTTCACATGAACTATATCAGCTTCGTTGGTGTTCTGCAGGAAATGAAAAACAATGAGCAGAAAATGTTACAGCTATTGATATTAGATAAACTTTCCGCAATTTCCACATCCTCTTAAAGTTGAGCAACAATGAAATTATAACAGTCCCCCTACTATTCCTTCAAAGGAAAACTTTCAATGCTGGGTGATGCCTCAACAAGTAATCGCTTTAGAGATGAAGCAGTTCCAGTAATCAGCTCTAGTAAATACAGACAAGCCAGCCACTTTCTCTGTTATTAAACATAGACTGTTCCCTCAGGAAAACTCTAGAAGAAGGGAACCGTCCAATAGAAAGATGAAAAAAATGTTTATTCGGAAATACATTGTTGTGAAATCAGACATCCCAGCAGGAACACATCTAAATTAGTCCACAAATTCATGAGTGTCTGGCTACTATTTGCCATAAAATACATTCCAAAAATATAACACTGATAAACTTCCTGAATGACGAGATTCCAGGTGGATTCATTGACATTGCTTCAGACTCTGTCTTTGTCATGCTTTTAGCATGATTAAGACAGTGATTTTAGATTTGGGCATATTTTCCAACAAACAGGTATATGTTTTCTTGCAGATTTCATATAATCTGTTCTACCCCAAGAACAGGAGTGTTGACTTCCTGTAAATAAAACAGGACATTTGTATAGCCACTTCAAAAACTCCAGAAGTCCAAACTGCTAAAAGGAATATGTATTACCTATTTTGGATGTGTACAAAAACAAATTAATTTTGGACACATTCATCTTGTTGGCTAGAAAATAAGACACTTTATAATCCTAAACAGCATGTTTAGAAATATAAACATGCTAACACATTGTGTCACTGGTATTTCTTTTTCTATTTCTGTTTTATCTATTCTTCGTCAACAAATGACAAATATATCATTGTATGGAAACTACCAATACACTGCAAGGACTTGGTTCAGACACACACAGAATTATATGAAATCTAACCCAGGTGTTGATTTTTGAAAAAAACACTGACTCATGCTGATTACAGTAAAGCATCATCAGATAATCGAAATCAAAAGGCCTCTTCAGATGTTACGAGCAGAGTGGAAAAGCTTGATTTGACTCATTTCGTGAGGTCAATCCAATGGATCCTGACAGCAAAAACACCGCAATTTTACAAAATAATATCTGGTGATGACTTCAGAACTCAAAGTCCACTGCTTATATTTAAATGCATTTATAGACAGGCAAAATTAAAAAGAAACATTTGGCCCTGAAATATTGTTAATAATAATTTTCCCTTTCACCTTTTGGAAGGATTTCATTTTGTGAAACCCAGCCCAGTTACTCAAGACAATACACATTCTATTTCTTTAAAAGCAGTGTTCTGTAGAAATTATTGAGAGAAAATTGCATTTTTACAAAACTGCTGACGATGGTGTCTGTGGATTATCTTCATAACTACGCTATGATTTCTGGAAAGAAAAGTTGCAGAGCTGCAAATGACATTTTTTGTTTTTGTTTTTTGGGAGCACCACAAAAAGAACCCTAACAGCTCAATTTTATTGCAGAGAAAAAATAACAAAATAGCCATATAAGAGGTGACATTAACTGGCTTACAATGATTGTCATGGAAATGAGCATATATGTCCGCTATTTAGGGATGCGGCCATGAAAATCAATCAACTCAAAAGATCCATATGAATCAATTTCCACTGATATTCTCAATGGTTCCAGAGTTTTGCTGAATCTGAAGAGAATCTGAAGAGAAATTAAATTCCACTTTCCACTGGCTTGTAAAGGGTCAAAGTACTTTTATTCTATTCTACTGTAAATCCATTAAAAAAGATTCTTTACACAAATTGCGTACTGCACATATTGACTTGGCTTGCCTTTAAAAGGAACCTGTTTGTTCCAGACAGGATTAACAAACAACAGATTGTTCTGTTTTTGCATTCTCGTGGTACCACCAACGATACCAGGCATTCCAGCCACCTCCTTGGATAAATCTCTGACGGCTTAAAGCTTAAGACCTCAGCGTACACACTGAGACACTGTCAAGCGTGTTATGTAATTGAAGTCTGATGTTTCAAGGCTGTAATAGTGGCTAACCCTGCAGTCAGCTGCAGTTTGAAGACAACAGCTGCCATAAAAGGGAAAAGCAACATTGTCATTGAAGAACTTCCCATCATCGTCTGAAGAAACCTTCCCCCACTAAAGTGGTATGTACATGGAGAAAATGTAGACTCCCACGTTTCAGTTTTCTTTCATGTGAATTGGTACGTGTGTTTGTATATGTGGATACTGTGAGTTCATTTTTAAGCTATTTTTCTTTTTGCAAGTTTGGCATGCGGTCCACAAAAGCCATCTAATTTTTCATTGGTACTCTGAGAGCCGTGAAGCTGCAGATTGTTTATCTTTTCAACACAGTCACAGCAGATGTTATGAGATTTTTGTTGTCTGAATCCACTGATTCATTTTTTTCCAAGCACACTCATTGTGGGAGTGGGAGCAGTGCAACTGAGCTCCACTAGCATTTCTTTGTAGTAGTCAATGATGATTAAGAGTGAACTTTTAATCAAAATTCGCCCTCAGTTATGGCGATTGTTTATTCAAAATTGGTGTGCCAGCGGAATGTCTAACTTTGTTTATATTAGGCTACAGTTAGTAGGAACCCCAAATACAAGT
Source organism: Fistularia tabacaria (assembly GCA_901007705.1). Classification (NCBI taxonomy): domain Eukaryota; kingdom Metazoa; phylum Chordata; class Actinopteri; order Syngnathiformes; family Fistulariidae; genus Fistularia; species Fistularia tabacaria. Next base: position 190,119 of record CAAKHD010004644.1, read on the forward strand.
CTGTTATCATTTCGAGTCATCTTCAAGTAACCACACACACACACTCATACAGTGAAAGGGAAAGACTCACTCACCACCCAGGCTTTCCGTTTCAGAGTTGTGAAATAACACATTTGGGATAAACAGCATCACGGTTGAGTCCCTCCTCAGCTCGATAAAATTTTACAAAGCCTAAAAAAGTGTCTACCTATTGCATGTATCTGTACATATGAAATAATTTCCAGGGGGACATTCAAATGCAGCTACTATAGAACAACTGAATGTGCTGCATTGACTCCAGCGCCTTCTTTCATTCCTTTACTCTTTACTGTACCTACATTTTCTTGTACAATTCAAAATAAGATTGAATCATGGGAATATCTCGTGTAAACTTTTTAATCTGACAAGTTCTCTGGCAAAGAAAAAAAAATCGCAATTTGTTCTGACATTGGAATCTTTAATAATACAAGAATGTGTATTCTTTGTGAACCTACTGGATGCTGTATACGTGAGTCTTTTATTTTTTTTAGTAATAAACAAATTGTACATGAAGCAGAATATCTCAATAAGTCTGGTATAAGTGCCAAAATGGAAGGGCTTCTTTTTTTTTAAATCGCACCTTATCTCTCACATATGGCATCTTTGAAATAATAGGATATATAATGCTGTACTGAGTAAATCAGATCGTTCATGGGTCATCATCTGTTTGGCTCTGTTCCTAGTTTGTACCAATCACTTGCACTACAATGTACCGTCCTCGACTTCCTAACGTCATTTCGATGAGCCAAATTCTTAAAGCAGACGTATGTCATGTTTGTGGAGTTAAACAATGTAAAGCACAAATGTGTGTATTCTGATCTGCGTGAGATCCATAGTTTGAGAGGTTTCATTTGCTGTCAACATCACTGGAGTTTTCTGCAGCATCACTGGGATGTTAAATTATAGATGAAGAGCTCTGCTTTTGGACATATCATTCCTATGAGTCTTTTTTTACAAGGTCTCATAAAATGAAAAACAAATATTTAATGAATGACATTGATGTAGGCTTCATAAAAATGAGGTCAGCCAGCTGAATTTTGCTTGCTTGCTCAGTGAAAAGACTTATTGGGCCCCTTGTGGAGTTTGCCCAGCCCTGGTGCGTCTGTGTGTTTGCCGTCTATTTTTCATTGTTGTGACATGGTCTCAATTCACATTTTTTGGGCCCTTGGAGGAAAATCCTTCAAACTAATACAAAACGGATAACTCTTATCCTAAGATCAGCCGGTCAGTTTGCTTACCTTCTGCAAAGACAGAAAAAAACAGTAATATTGTATTTAGCTTTCAACTCATCTGTTTAGTCTTCACCACAAAAAAACAACATTAAAGAAAGAAAAGGAAAACAACAAGTGTAGCTAGGAATGCACCAAAATAAATCCATTCTTCAGCTGTGAATTCTTGAAATAGCATACTCTGAAAATAACATTACGTGAAGCAGTCACAAACTCTAACATAGCATTAACAGGAGATGTCAATGTGTAATAATTGCATGCTTTACTCCATGAAATTAATATCAGTGGAAACAAAATCTGTTTACTTTTCCATGTGGCAGACATGCAAAATCCCCAGACTCTCAATGTTACATAATGAACAGTGGTTATTGTTGTTTTTTTGTTTGGAAAAACGTTGTTTTATCATTGTTCCCTGACACCAACTTATTGAATTGTAAATCACTGTTGGAAACAAGTGTTTTATTATACGTCATCTTGGTTTTGGTCTTATTAGATTTAACCACAAAAAATCCTGTTGGAATACCTTAACATTGCAAGCTATGAATTGCTAATCTAATTGGTCCCAAAACAGCCGTCTCCTGCTCCAAAGTTCGACAACTGTCCGAGTCCAAACACATACCAAAATAAACTTTTTCAGAATAACACCCTCTACTAATTGTAGAACATTAATTTCCCACAGATAAAAGGGATTTTCATTAACAGTTCCTCAGAATGTTTTCTGTGGTTCGGCCACACATTAATGTGCCATGAGACATGTGATGCCGAGAAGGCCTCTTGAATTGCTTCGATTTCTCCAAGATGAGCCCGTCTTGAAATCCTGCAACCGCTGTATGCTGCCAATGGAGCCAGTGAAGATACCGATCACTGAGCTGAGAAAGATGAGACAATGTTAATTAAATCCGCTGAAGAAAACTAATGAATGTGTCCCAAAATGTCAAATTACATCTCAAGAGGAAGCTTTAATGCAGGAACTAAAGTGGCATCTGCTTCCCTTGACCATTTTTTTCCCTATTGATCACAAAACCTATTTTTCTTCCTTTATCCTATTATTTGTGTAAATATTTAAGTAATGCACTGAACAAAAGACGGGAGGCAGAGTTGGAGGTGGCAGAGATGAAGATGTTGAGGGTCTCTTTGGGAGTGACAAGGATGGATAGGATCAGGAATTAGTCCATCAGAGGGACAACACATGTTAAATGTTTTGGAGAGAAGGTCAGAGAAGCCAAACTGAGATGGTTCGGTCATGTACAGAGGAGGGATAGGGACAATATTGGTAGATGGATGCTGGAATTGGAGATGCCAGGCAGGAGGTCTAGAGGAAGACCGAAGAGAAGGTTTATGGACGTAGTGAGAGAAGATATGAAGGTAGTTGGTGTGAGAGAGGAGGATACAGAGAATAGGGTTAGATGGAGAAGGTTGATTCGCTGTGGCGACCCCTGAAAGGGAAAAGCCAAAAGGAAAAGAAGAAGAATTTAAGTAATTTCATGTCTTCCTGAGATGTAGCTGTGCCTATTCCAGCCTATCTGTACTAACTTATTTCGGTCAACATAATGAAATGCTTGTCTATCTCCACATCTAACCCACAGCTTGACGGTTTATTGCAGGGGCGCCCAACACGTCGATCGCGATCTACTGGTCAATTGCAAAGGTAACGTGGGCCGATCATAGAGCCGTGCCTTTCAAAATAAACTCGACTGCGCAACGTGAAAAAAAGACTGAACCGCGAGCCACAGAATGCACTACAGTACAGGTAGAGTGGGTTGATCGCATGTGATAAAAAGTAGCTGTTAGCCTAGCATCCATCCCCACAGCGGCATTGACGTGCTTGATTGACATAAAAAGTACAGCCAATCTGAGATCTCGTAAATATATAAAAATAATTTCTATTGCTGGTAGATCATTTTGACTTGGTCATTTTAAGAGTAGCTGGCAAGCCAAAAAAGTGTGGGCACCCCTGGTTTTGTGAATTGGAAATATGCTGTGAGTATAAGCTTGCCACTGAAACTCTATCAGGCCACATCCTTTGTTTCCAGTACCCCTCACAACCCCAAAACAAAACAACATTCTGCAAGTAAACAAACTATTAAAAAACCTAATGGCAAGCCACATATTGTAATTGACGTCTTGAGGGAAGCAGGGGACATTGAGTCCGAATAGGCCATGTTCCGTGCTTCCATTGTCGAGGCGGCAGACCAGAGCTGTGGCTGTAAGGCGGTCGGCGCCTGTCGGGGCGGCAACCCTCGAACCCGCTGGGGGACCCCAACAGTGAGGGATGCTGTGGTGCTCCGGAGGCAGCTGGCAGGTATCGGCAGGCCAAGCGGCATGCGGCTCCGGTGGTCGTCGAGGCAAAAACTTGGGCATGGGAGGAGTTCAGAGAGACCATGAAGAAAGAGTTCCGGTTGGCTTCCAGGAGATTCTGGTCCACCATCTCAGGAGGGGGAAGCAGTGCTCTGTCAACAATGTGTACAGTGGGAGTGGGCCGCTGCTGACCTCAACTAAAGACATTGTAGATCGGTGGCAGGAACATTTCTCGGACCTCCTCGATCACGTCAAAACACCTTCCACTGAGGAAGCAGAGCTGGAGGACACTGGAACGCACCCGCCTATTTCCGGGGCTGAGGTTGCTGATTCAGTCAAAAAGCTCTTCAGTAGCGGGGCCCCAGGGATGGATGAGGTCTGCCCTGGGTTCGTCAAGGCTCTGGATGCTGTAGGGCTGTCCTTGCTGGCACACCTCTGCAGCGTTGCATGGAATTCGGGGACAGTGCCGCAGAACAGGCAGACGGTGATCCCCCTTTTTAAAAAGGAGGATCAGTGGGTGTGCATGGGGATCACACTCCTCAGCCTCCCTGGTAAGGTCTATTCAGCGGTGCTGGAGAGGAGGGTCAGCCAGATCGTTGAACATCGGATCCAGGTGGAGCGGTGTGGTTTTTGTCCAGGTTGTGTATCAGTGGACCAGCTCCATTCCCTCAGCAGGGTCCTTGAGGGGTATGGGAGTTTGCCCAAGCAGTATACATGTGTTTTGTATATCTGGAGAAGGTATTCGACCATGACCTGCGAGCGATCTTATCGGGGAATGCTCCGGGAATGTGGGGTACGGAACCCTGATATATGGCCTGTTCGGTCCCTGTATGACCGGTGCCGGAGCCTGGTACTTCATACTGTAATTGGCGGGAACAAAGGTTTGCTTACTTCTTTTGGTGAATAATCAGAAAAAATCGATAGCCATTCCTTACCGTCACTTTTCCCTCCATCATTTATTTTTCTGTGGAGTCATTCCTGCACATTGACTGAAACCCTGCTTCGATAAGTATGATTTCCCGAGAGAAACAAACTGATTGCATCATATTTACTTCTATACAGTGATGACCACTGTTTATTGTGACTTCTCTGTTTTCTGTGTAGCAAAAAAATTTAACAACCAGGAAGGATAATCACTTATTTATTTTGATAAGTCAGACATTTATAAATTTGTTAATGTCAACATCAAGAAAAAATCAGAAGATGTTTGCCATGTGGTTTTAGGTGCAAGTTAACTACAAAGACAAGCACCTTAATGCCAGTGCTTATTATTGAAAGCACCAACAATGCAACCCTTAAATAAGTTGTTTATTACAGATTCTTTGAGAGGAAACTTCATTTAAACACCCTTGTACAAACTAAACTTTATTAACATCCAATTGCAGTGCCAGGGTGAAAGGAAAGTATAACTTAATACTGCAGTTTTGAATTGTTCAATATAGTGTAATGTTGTTGGCGTCTCTGCTAAAGCTAGCTGGGTCTGTTTTTTGTCTGCTCCTCCATTTCCTTTTCTCCCCCCTCTTTTTTTTTCCCTGTAGAGGTAAAAATGAGTCACTGAGTCAGCAGCTGGTCTCCGTCATCCAAGATATCACCCAGGTTTCCGTACAGACCGGCTGTCAGATCATTAGAATCTGACTCCATCACTTCCTGTTTGCCCTTTTTTGGACATTTTTCTGTGTCCAATAACAACAATTACGTTTCTTTCTGGTTATTTATATTAATGGTTTATTCAATGGCTTTATTTTGAAGCAATTTAATTCTGGGTACAAACCATTTAAATTTACTCACTGACTCCACTCAAAGGTCTGTTTCTTATTCAGAAACAAAAGCCGCAAAATATGTAGGTGCTGACAACAAGACAGGTGGTCAAAAATAATAGGCGAATAAAATGCACTACACAGGGGGAGGTCTAACGACCACCGTCAGCTTTGACATTCTGTTGTGAGTTTGCTTTACAGACTAAGCATTTGTCTCAAGCACTGCATTACACTCATTTTATTTGAAACAGATTATTCAAACAAACAAAGACAATGTGCTCCCGCAATAGAAAATGTTCTTTAAACTTGGAGACAAATATTTGCTCAAAAATAGCTGAGGTGGGTTCTTGACTGACGGGGACTTCCTCCTTGTGTCCGTGATGAAACCATCTTCCTGAAACTAATGGCTGCAGCAGTGGAGTTGATTTTTAATCCTCTTGAAACCAACACGTTCCATGGAACTCACTCTGTGACAGCACCCACTCCAAGTATTTCTCCTTCAACTTGACCCAGGCCTGACGGGCAGTGCTTGTGTTCCAGTCCTGATTTAGAAATGGCTTTGCCTCCTCGTCCAATGTCAGCATTGCCTTTCTCAATCTTGACACTACACTGCTTCAGCCTCCCTTTCATTGATAATTTCAAGTAATATTGATGCACACTCTCACAATTATTGCATTTGCAAAAGGCCAGAAGGGTACTGAGATGTTATCAACAACTATACATTGCAGGGAGATTTTGATCAGAGCAGCAATTTTTCTGTTGGAGCAACTACCAAGATTTATTTTAGTGGAAAACTTTGGTCACCAGAACTGAAATCAGACAACTTGCTATATTTTCATTATATTGCATGCTGCAAAAAAAAATTAGACCCTAGAAAAGGTGAATTGGTTTTCATCAAGGCTATAAATTACAAATGATCAGATTCCATAATTTAATGTTCAAACTATGATGTTTCGTTTTCCCATTCCAGCAGCCTGAGAAGAAAGGCAGCTTTCTGTCTTGGTCTTTCTCTTCTTCTTTCTAATTTTCTTGGAAGAGGTATGCCACTTTGGTCATTGGAAAAAGCCCCTATGGATTCTCCCGTGCCCTGTTTTGACCGTGCACGGATGGTGCTTCAGACCAGAGCTGCGTTTGCCTCAGACAGCTCATTGTGCCTGATGTTTATTCACTGCCCAAAATGGAAAATAGTGCCTGAATTTCTCCCCATTCTTTCACCTGTTTTGTTTTCCTGGTGGAGCCCTGCTCCAAGCCTCTCTCCACTCGTCTGGTGAGGGTTATCATTTCCCCTTATCTGTCTGTTTTGTTTTTTTTTCCTTATTTCTTTCTTCCTTTTTCCCCTCTTTCCTTCTTTCATTCTCTCTCTCTTTCTCCGTTTCTTTCTTTCATGCTTGCTATCCTTTTAAATGAGCAAATGTGTTTTTAACTTGTGTAGAACGGGAGATCAAATCTCTTGCCTCTTGCTTACAGTCTAGTTTTATTGACATTGGCAACTTGAGTACCAGCGCACAGGGCACCATTGTTTTCAGCTCACCGGGGCTTCTGAGACACTCATCTATTTAGGAAAAAAAAGAAGAAAAAAAGGAAAAAAAATCACTGGGAGACAGGGCGCAGTAATTTTGCAGAGTAATTAATGTAACGACCGAATGCAGAATGAGCTTGTTACAAATCTAATCTCTAAGCAAATAAGCATACTTTGAAATAATTCAAACCTTATTCAATAAAAAGCCCAAAATAATGCTGATGATTTCCATAGAAATCTTCAGCTTACATGGGTTTGTAAACTATAGTTAGAGTTTAGAGGCCTAAGCCAGAAAGTATTCCATTGCTATAAACAGTGCTTAGGGTTGGACAGGCAAGCCGGAGAATCCCTGCTCAAAGTTGCAGCGTAATTTACAGAGGACCGCCATGTTAAACTGTTTGAAAGCAGCTTGAGTTTAATAATGATGTCCAGCTTGATTTCTGAAGCTTTCTCTTGCTCTTACCGAATGCTAATTATTTCCAACTGTAATTGCTCATCTGTGAAGACATGATCAAGAAATAATTGTTGGATGATCACTAGGGTTAAACAGAATCACCCTCTGAGCTATTCTAATTGTAAGGGGCCACTTTTCAGGTCTTTTGGAATACACAGAGTGGGGAGACCTCTCCCTGTGTGAGCGACTCTGCAGCACTCGGCTTCAAGGCCTGCATGATACCAGATCTCTGCATAAAGGTTAGACTAACTTTCCACCTCATTTTAGCTTGCTTACTGTTTTCCTTTTGTTTTTCTTCCTCTTGTTTTTTTTTTGCTACCTTAACTTTCTTGTGCTGAAATGGTGATGTGGACTAGTGAAATTAGTTCAAGGCCATCTGGGAAAAAAGCAGGAAAAGTATTTTATGGGTTGTCATAGGAAACTCTCAGTTTACTGCATGCTGCATTCTGAAGTCATTTCATCAAAACTCTGTCTACCCCACGGTTGTTTTCATCCGGGGGATCAGCTCACACTCCATTTAAATCCACTACAGTGGCAAGTCCAGCAAGATCAGTCATGAATGAAACCGACAAAGGTCAAGCAGGGGAGCCAAACTTGCATAATTACTGTCGGGTCGTGCTTAATCGAAATTGTGATAAGCACAAAGAATACTTCAGGGCAGCAGAATAAATCTAATCATGTGCTACCATGATATTCTCTCTCCTTCGTCTCAGAAAATATGACAAATGCAGATGAAAACACCTTTGCCCCATCATCTGGTCCTCTTTAACGCCCAGCAGTGGTCCTGCCTCCTTGGGCTCAATCTTTGTATGATACCTCGGCTGGACTTGGCAATACACGCATTTTATTGTATTTTATTTTTTTCATTGCTGGACCAATTTGAAGGAATTTCACAGAGTCCAGTTTGACTGCCACCTCATGAAAGAGTTAGTTCTTCACTTTCCAAAGGCAACAATCTTCCTGTGTTGATTGTTATTGGAACTGACAGTGTTGTGTGATTTAGGAGTCCTCTTGGTTCAGTATTGATTAAGAGAATATGAAATCAATATGTAGAAAAGGGCACCCAATCATTTTATTTGGAAAAATGCAAACTGGGTTGCTGCCACTGGCATCTGTTTGTAATTTTTGCATGTGCAAGCCTGAGAGTATGTGTCCACAAACTGTTGCTGTGTAGAAAGTCTGTAGACAAGCTCACAGCTAACCATAGTGGAGCTTGTCTGGGCTGGCAGCAGGACAAATGGCAAGCAAGTGTCCGTGGAGGACAGTTGGAGTGAGAGAACACCATGCAGAGGCAGGGGAGAGGGCTTTGCGTCATGCAGCACAAAGGGATGACTCACCCTCTCACTGACTGGTGTTTGACTCTGTCACTGTCGCGGAAATTGCTGGAATTTAAGTCATTACTGGAAAGCGACTCCACATCTGTACACTTGACAGGAGTGTGCGCTGATGAGCCCATAAGCTCATTAAGGCAGAAATCACGTGCGCACACAGGAACAGGCAGCCATAAAACAAATGTCTGTTTGGTGGTATTTTTCAATTGCAGCATTAAATCTTGGCAGGAAAAGTTGCATAAAACTTGAAAAATGAAGCTGTATGTGATTAACTTAGGATTTATAGGTACGTGTATCATACTTTCCTATAAGATAATAGACATAGGCATTCATTCAAAATGGTGTTTTCACAGACAGAAAAAGTGTAAAAATAGCTCAGGCTAAGATAGTTTACATACCAGAGAGGAGACAGATAATGTGGACACAGTGCAAAGACAGGAAGTTGAGAACCCAACATTCGGGGAAAATCTCACATCAATGCTAAACCCGTAGATGACTCAGTCCCCGGGGGGAAAACCTGGGGTATTTGAGAGATTATAAAAGATGAACCTCTGGCACTGTCTGTTTCTCACACCACCACGTGTAACCTGAAGAAATATTCTCTCAGATAAACCCTGTTTCACTTTGGTTGTATAGTCCATTGGGATATCTGTCTGCAACTGCTCTTCCATGTCTGTCATAATCCAAATTTCCTTCAAGGTAGCTAAAGAATCAACCTTTTTTCATTCGCTATATGCAGGTGCTCAAAAGTGAAGACAGACATTAATATAATCTCTCACAAATGTGCTCTAGTGGCTCTACTGAAATAGGTGTCTGTGTCTGGGACAAATGCAGATTGCCTTTTGAAATCTAGTGCACCTGAAATCTAAAAGAAAAGAAAAGAAAATAAGTTTGTATAAATCACTGTTGTGATGTTCCTTCTGAGAGACAGTATACCAGGTGTCCACCTCCAAGAGTATTCGATCTTTTTCCCTTCCAGCATTGAATGTGGATGACTGGTAAACAAAAGTTTCAAACTCAAAATTTCCTCCCTAATCTAAACACTTGCTTTCTCAAGTCATCCTTTGGACCAATGTACGAAGCCAGATTTTTTCCAGACAATACTCTCATGAATATTTTGGATATTGAGAATGATGACATGATAATGTCTTGTGTCAAACAGTCTTTCCATAATTTCATAGAAAATCTGTCAAGCCATTGCTATGATCTGTAGCTGCAAGTTGTATTTTCTGTTATCAGCTTTTGTTTTCTTTTTTAAACACAATATTAACCTTTTAAACAAGATAACTCAAAAAGATCTTTTTACATGTACTGCTTCCAGAAGAAAAAATCGTCAGGAATATGATGGAGGAATTGAGATGTCATTATATTGTCCAACCAGGTCTATGTAGAGGTTAGATCAGGGTGGATGAATTTGATCAACAAAGTATAAAACTTCAGCATGGACCACTGTATCTAATTTTCCCTTTTCAACCACAAGGCAAAATATAATTTTTGCTCAACCCAGCCTGCTTTAACTGTGGTGTGAACATGTCGTTATTTCCACCAAAACAAGATATTTCCCAAACCATGACCAAGTTTGCACCAATGCGTAGCATCAACAAACCAATCCTTTATTGTACTGTATTTCTACCTGTATTTCACTGACAATGGCCTAAGTGTAGTATTCCCAGACTTTTTCAGATATGACCTTGCAGTAATTGTTCTGTAATTTAATTAATCTACCCTGAGGTCATCTGAATTCAGCAAGTGAACCCTGGTTTCACTAAATTCTGTAAGATAAGATAAGATAAGATAAGATAAGATAAGATAAGATAAGATAAGATAAGATAAGATAAGATAAGATAAGATAAGATAAGATAAGATAAGATAAGATAAGATAAGATAAGATAAGATAAGATAAGATAAGATAAGATAAGATAAGATAAGATAATACTTTATTATCCCCATAGGGGAAATTTGTGAGTCACAGCAGTGCAACAATACAATAAATATGAATATAAAAATTAGTAGAAGAGACAATCAAAAGGACGAAGACAACAAGAAGGATAAACAATCGATGACAGAATGACAACAACAACGACAAGTAATAGATAAACAGGATGAGGACATACAAGTATTTTTTCGCGAAATTCTTGATATCACACTTTTGTTGCCTTTTTCAATTTCAAAAGTCCCTCCTTCTCATCTCCAGATGCTTTTCTATTGTTACTTTGACTTCCCAATTTACAGCGACTAACCGCAAGTGAACAAAAGTGTAAAAAAAGATTCCCAAAGCACAATATGAATAGTGACACACAGTACCAGCACTGTTTGGCAAAGTGTGTTCTTTGATTGAGGGTGGTGTCCACTTTAGGAAAGAGTTTGGAGAGGGAAATGGGGTGTTTTTATAATGTGGTGTTTCTGTCCTAGAAATTTAAGAGGATGTATTTTTTTTTGTTTGTTTCAGAGCAAGTTCTGGAGACGAGCTGTAAAGTGTGTTTGGTTAAGATGGTCTGTTTTATAATTTTGTTAGGGACTCTTCAGCTAGCTTTTGCTGCAGTATGTGAATAGACCTTGGCTCTCATACTTTCACTGCTGTTCAATACCTCTATAACATCACAGTATTGCAATAGTGAAAGTAAAAAGAACAAAAAAAAAAACAAAGGCTCTAGCACAGAGTGTTTCATGATAGGTTACGTTGAAAAAAAATATTGCTACATCTGACATTGAAGAAAAAAATCACAACATTGCTCTGGAGGGAATGAATCAAAACAAAGTTTGTCTTTAATTCAGTTTAAGGGAATTATCTTATGTTACCATGATCATCTGGTTCCAATCAAACAAGTGTAGTGGATATTGGGTGCCTGTGCCTTTAAGCTAAAACGGCATTCTGCTGTCGCATTTTTTTTTTCGTCATCATGCATGACTGATTGGGGCTAATTGCCAGCATCTGAGTTTCTATAGAAGCACAGCACCGACTACTCGTAACAAAGTGATAGATTTGATCGTTACAATCGACCAAATCTGCCGAATCTGATTGTTACAATCTTCGGCGGTCTGTCCACTTGTCCCTTGAGAGTCCGAGCCCGTAGGGATCCGCACTTCACGGAAAAAGTGGCAGTTTGCACGGAGTCTCATCTTAGTCTCAGGCTGTGTGGCCCTTCTTGGCTGTTAGTTTGACTGACATCAGGTTTCCCAGCAAAACTACTGGCGTGGTTTTCTTTATCGGCTCGTCGTGTTCTGGTATGTAGCTGCCCTTCCGTACTACAGGCTGTACATTGACTGTACAGGCATACCTGACTGGCTATTATTACCTACCTTCGCTAGGTAGGTCATAGTCACTCACCCCCAATCCCTCCAACCCCCAACCATGGCCTCAGCCTTACCTCCAGCCAGGTGCAGAGGGAGTTCTCCAGTCTGAAGCAGAGCAAAGCCAGTGGGCCAGATAACATCAGCCCAAGGGTTCTCAAGGTGTGTGCTGGGCAGCTTGCAGGAGTCTTCCAGCACCTCTTCAACCTCTCTCTGATGTTGCTGAAGGTGCCTGACCTTTGGAAGACCTCCTGCATAGTCCCGGTACCCAAGAAAGGACGTCCGAGTGCTCTCAATGATTTCAGGCCAGTGGCTCTAACGTCACATGTCATGAAGTCATTCGAGAGGCTCGTTCTCCGACACCTGAAGGAACAGCTGTCTGCCTCCCTGGACCCTCTGCAGTTTGCGTACAGGCAGCATATAGGTGTGGAGGATGCAATCATCTTCCTCTCTCGTAGGGCCTTGTCCCATCTGGAGGGTGCGGGAAGCACTGTGAGAGTCACCTTCTTCAACTTCTCCAGTGCATTCAATAGTGTCCGCCCCCTCCTCCTCAAGGACAAGCTGCTGAGTGCACAACTTCACCCTGACATCACTGCCTGGATCCTGGACAACCTCACAGGACGACCGCAGTATGTCAGGGTGGACGGCGGTGTCTCTGAGGCTGTGATGTGCAGCACAGGTGTGCCCCAAGGTACTGTCCTATCTCCATTCTTCTTCACTCTCTTCACCTCCGACTTCCGACACAAGTCCAGTTCCTGCTACCTCCAGAAGTTCTCTGACGACTCTTCCATCGTTGGATGCATCACCAATGATGACGAGGAGGAGTACAGAGAGCTGGTTGCGAGTTTTGTTGAGTGGAGCAACAAAAATCACCTCCTACTCAACATCTCCAAGACTAAGGAGGTGGTCTTGGACTTTAGGAGGAATAGGAGGAGACCTATACCAATCACCATTCTGGGTGAAGAGGTGGAGATTGTGGACTCCTACAAGTACCTTGGGGTCCATATTAACAATAAACTGGATTGGACACACAACACAGATGCCC
>CAAKHD010004645.1:0-16420 GCA_901007705.1 Fistularia tabacaria
CCAGGATATGTATGCTGGTTGAGAGACAGTGATGAAGTGTGCTGTAGGAGAGACAGAGAAGCTCAAGGAAGAGGGGGAACTTCATCAGGGATCAGCTCTGAGCCCCTTCCTGTTTGCAGTGGTGATGGACAGGCTGTGATCTGTAGTGAGAGCAGAGAACAGGTTGAGGAAAATCTTGAGAGGTGGAGGTATGCTCTAGAAAGGAGAGGAATGAAGGTTAGTCGCAACAAGACAGAATATATGTGTGTTAATGAGAGGAACCCGGTCGGAACGGTGAGGCTGAAGGGAGTGGAGATCAAGAAGTTGGAGGATTTCAGGTACTTAGGGTCAATAATCCAGAGCAATGGAGAGTTTGGAAAAGAGGTTAAGAAACGGGTTCAAGCAGGTTGGAATGGGTGGAGAAAAGTTTCAGGGGTTCTTTGTGATAGAAGAATTTCATCTGGAATGAAAGGAAAGGTTTACAAAACAGTGGTGAGACCAGCGATGCTGTATGGTTTGTAGACTGTTGCACTGAACAAAATACAAGAGGCAGAGCTGGAGGTAGCAGAGATGAAGATGTTGAGGTTCTCTTTGGGAGTGACGAGGATGGATAGGATCAGAAATTTGTCCATCAGAGGGACAGCACATGTTAGATGTTTTGGATAGAAGGTCAGAGAAGCCAGACTGAGATGGCTTGGTCATGTACAGAGGAGGGATAGGGACTATATTGATAGACGGATGCTGGAATTGGAGACACCAGGCAGGAGGTCTAGAGGAAGACCGAAGAGAGGATTTATGGACCTAGTGAGAGAAGATATGAAGGTAGTTGGTATGAGAGAGGAGGGTACAGAGAATAGGGTTAGATGGAGAAGGTTGATTCGCTGTGGCGACCCCTGAAAAGGGAAAAGCCGAAAGGAAAAGAAGAAGAAGATTTACACAAAAAAACACTATTGTTACACTTTTATTTTTAGCTTTTTTTTTTTTTACACCCGGTAGCTATCTCATACATTTTTGACAGCTGAGAATAAATCATGTAAATGCTGCTGATAAAAAAAGCTTGTTTAATGATAATATTGTGAGAATTTCTTGACTGGGTTCCTCTGCTAGTTCTCTCGGTCTCTCTTCACTTTGGTGGTCCTTGTGTGGCCAGCATTTTGCAACACTTGCAATGGACCACACATTAAGCTCAGAGGGAGAAAAAGTGAAAATGAGCATTTGGCCAAAGACCGGACTAGAATGGATGCGCTTGAGGAAGCAGAATCGGAGGGTCCTGCCCCTCAGCACAATACAGCAGAGCGGTAGCCTGGAGCTCTGCGATGTTTGAAAAAAACAGCAGGGAATGTGAGGTCCTGTTTAAATCTCTCTGCTCCCTTTCTGCTGTCTCAGTTTTCTTCCACCAATATTGTTTTCTGTGTTCCAGATTAAAAACTACATTGGAAACCATAAGGAGGGCAGAAAAAGGGAAAGGCTGCAAAATAATTTTGTCTCACATGTTTATCCTCTACCCCACACAATTAGGAGACTAGCAACAGCTCCAGAAATTATTCACGCTAACAGGAGAAGTAATCGTGAGCACAGATTATGAGCCATTGTTTTTGTAAGCCAAAACACTTTCGAAGATCTTAAAACTGAAATGGCACAATTCACACAAATGCCTTTGATCTGATTCCTCGCAGAGCCGTTTTCGAACTGGATGAACAGACATTTGGGGGATTTGAAAGCCCAATTTAAAATAAAAACTAAAGTTAACTTTTGTTCAACCGTGTGACATATGTCTAAACAGGGTGTGGAGATTAACTGGAGAGCCCAATGCACCCGCGTAGAAGACGGGAAGTGTCTACTATTTCATACCATGGGAGCAGATTGTATTGCAGGATCTTTTTTTATAGAAAGCATTTTCAAGCAAAGCTTTCTCAAGCCTTCATTGCTTCACATACACCACCTTCTGCTTTGTCCCCTTTCATTTTACAGTACAAAGCTCCTTTCAATGATTCAGCACCATCTTTTCACTAACTTAATAGGCGGGTGATTTCACTTTCTAATCACTTGCTTTAGGACAACACAACAAAAGAAAATTAAATCAGTTTTTAAAATGGCTAAATAGATTAAAAACAGGCTCCTGTTTTTCCACAAAATCTGCAAGTATTTGCAGACAACAAAATGAGTAGTTAGGTTGTAATATATTTTAAGTGTAAAAGTTAAAAAAAAATATTTCACTGATATTTCAAGTTCTGAACATGAGCTCGATTGCAGGACTTCATGATTCTCCAAACACGCCCTCAACAACTGCTGTGTCCAATCGAATCAACCAAAATTATGACCTTGCTCACGCACAAATTCTTTCGCCAACAGGAATCAGTGCCTGCATTGTACAGGATTTTCTCTCTTCCTACTAGCAGGTTACTCTCCTGTCTCTAATTGTCTCTAAAACCTCAGAATGCATACACACATAAGGTATCGTTTGCCAACTTTTTGCAGATAACTCTAGTTTGGGTTCGTGACTGCAACTTCTGATGGATAGTGAGTTAAAAAAGGAGTAAATTATGCTGATGTTGACGATAATCTGATGAAATAAAGTAAAAAAAGTTAGAAGAATTTTTTTGCTTGCCTCCTCTTGACAAAACTTGTTTGCTGTTTTGCTGTCCGTGTTTCTTGACTTGTTTACTGATCCTAATCAGAGTTACTTCTTTCACCTACAGACTCCACCACCAATTCAATGTTTATTCCCCTGGAAAAGTCAAGTAATAGTTACAGTGAGGGACAGTCTGCAGAGACACAGCTCACCAAAGCTAAATGGCAATCCAATAGTTACCTGGTGTGTCAGGCAGGACTTGGTAGCAGTGTCAGAGGATCAATGGACGAGAAGATTAATTTCTACCCTTACAGCACCATCTCTATCGCTGTGTCTAATCTGCGGTTCAAAGGTATGCCAACTAATACTAATGGTCACCTTTACACTATGATCAACTACAATATCTGATCCAACAAACCTGAGGGGGCATGATACACAAAATCAAGATGATCATTATCAAGATTACATAACAGGCAGACATAAAGAAACATTAAAGAATATTTAGCTATGGATATAGCTAAATGGGCATTATAAGAAATTATATTTGGTATTTGTCAGGGTCTCAAATCTTTTTGGATTGGCAACGCCTTCATTTGACAAACACATTGAGGTCTGACCCGCCCTTAGGACTCGGATTATTTCTAATATTGTTCTTTATTTGCTGATCTGAGGCTGTTTATCTTATTGTTATAAATATCAGTACACCCATTAACCAGACAAGATTAACAAAAAAATGTTGGAGAGAAATTTTCTTTTTCTTTTTTAAATCTGTCTGAAGCTAATATTTCAACATTTTTGTAAAGGTGTGAACTAATAGGTTTCTGGCCAAGATCTTGTTTTTTTTATAATCCACACTTCATGAAAATTAATAAGTGAAATCAGTATTATTTGGGCCAAAATGTTTGGGAGCCCCCTGCATGAGTGTATTTATTAAAATTAAAGTATTATTTTCATTATTTTATTATTTTATTTGGTATTCAAGTTACACAATACATTGTTTCTGACAAGGAGAAATAAACTTGTTTTCTTTTTCATTCCAGGTACCACTTCATTCTTGCTCCACACTTCTAATGAAATTTGTAGTTCCTTGATCACTCTCGCATGACTAATCCACTGCATCATTCCTTCCTCAAGGATCTCACTTCTTCTGAATGACACAGTGTTTTGCAATTTCCAGATAAAGAATTGGAATGAACAGCAAAAAGGCCAGATATTTTCGAGACGATATAAAAAGCTTGGTTGAGAGAGGAGGCTAAATGACTAAAGTAAATCATGTGTTTGTGTGTGAGTGTTCCCTCCTTTGGTTCCAGTTGGATAACTCTTACTCTTGTGATGATGGGAGGGTGGTTTGACACTCTGTCGACTTTTACTCTGTGAGCGGGACAAGCAGCTCAGTCAGCCGTGAAAGGCCGCGTGGTGATTTCCTCAGGAGACACAACAATGGAGCAATCATGGTGACAAGATGAGCGAAGTGATGCAAAGATTATGGCAATGAAAATAAGTTGCAGCACAGAAGTTTTTTTTTTCTTCTAGTGAGTGCAAGTTTTCCTCTCCACATCAAAAAACCAGGACTATAAATGTTGAAGTGAACTAAAGATGTACTTCTACTGGTATTTGATAAGGACATTGATAATGTTGTACAGCCAGATCAAATGTGAAAATCTTCACTGCTTGACAAATTACTTTGAATTTAAATATTTAAAAGCTGCTATGACTTATTGGGAAAAAAGTTTGATCATAAAAATAATCAAAAAACAAAAGACTGCCTCTCCTGGGCAAAATGTAGAGCAGCACGCCCCATCAACCATACATGAAATATCCCTACAAGACTGACGGAGGTTGCATTGCTAAACCAAACACATTGTTGAGCGCGATTAAAATGCTGTGAGTAGTGATTCACCACAGGTAGGGGTGTTGACAGAGCATCTGCATGACTGCTGCAAAGAACATACACTTTGCTCCGATTTAACTGCAACAACAACAATGCAAAACTTATAACTCCATGATGTGGATTTGCACAAATTATGAATCTGGTCTGGTCCGGTTTGTGTTCATGATGAAAGACAAACTTTAAATTGTTTTGGTTTCTCAACGAAGTTAAATTGAAACAGCGCCAGGAAGACAAAATTTAATGAGTTTTTACAAGCAAATGTGAATTTTATCATTTCCCATTATGTTTAAATGCAATTAATAGTTTTTAGTTGATGAGTGCCACACTAATCATGATTTTCTTTTGAAATATATTCAGCTTATATTCAAGTTGTTTTTTTTCTGCTTTCTATTTCCAAGTTGTTGTTTTTTCCGTTTTCTATTTCCAATCGTTGTTGAATTTGATCAGGTAGAATGAATGTTTTTCTTTTGACATTATGAGCTGGATAAGACTGGTGACAACTGATATGGATCAACTTCAAGTGCAAAAACACTTGGTGTGATAATCAGATTATTCTAAGTATTTTTTAGACTGCATACCATGTCTGTTAATACAAGACTCAAATGTCTTAACTTGGTTTCACTGTGTAATTCTGATTCACAGTTAGGCCAAGATTTCAATAATCCTATTCTTGTCACACTGCAGAAGGATGAAATTAATTTTTCCCTGAAGTCCAGGCTTAATCTTTAGCTCCAAACATTCCATATTTGGACACACAGCAAAGCATCAAAACCACAGAGTTGCATTTTTTCCCCAAGAAGTCATACTTGATTAATCAGAGGTTTGGGGAAAGAGAATAAATGTGCACTCAAGATGAGAAAAAGAACATCTGAGAAAACAGTGAGGGAGACACTAAAGGCTGGAAGATAATTAGTGTGAAACTTTCGGTGTCAGGAGCAACGGCTGGTCCTTTCAGAATGATAGCCAAGACCGAATTCTCTTGGAAAAAAACAACAAAAAAAACACACAAATAATAATAATAAAAAAAAAACAGCCAGCCTGGAGAGTTATTTCTTTACCCTCATCACAGAGAGAATGGAGCCTCCAGTCTGCCCCCCCAGAGTTTCAGCATCATGTAATTTAATTCATGGGCAGCAAAAACAAAACCAAACAAGGCTCAAATAGAATGAAGACTGAAAACCGCAGCAGCTTTTTTTATAAATCAACAATGATTGTGTGTTTTTACCTCCAGACAAATGAGTACAGTTAGGTTTGAGAGAAAACTCCAAGGGTTTCTAATAGCAGGTCAATCAATTTAGCTACCCATGACCTTTTTTTGGCATGCTCTGATTTTAACAAAGAGATAAATATTACTTTTTTGTTTTGTTTTTTCCACAATTGTGGCTCAGCCAGGTTTAAATATGTCATGATTATAAAAATGGATTGCTACACTTATTGCAGCACAAAAAAAGAGAAGAACAAAGGTGCATTTTCACCGTGAATACATACTACTTAATGCTATGTGAGATGAGGCAGCATGTGATCTGGATGAATAAATTGATTTAGCAACATTTCATGGACACACAGATACAGGGCTGATTCCTCAACCACTCCCAACCTCACTTTCCTGTTCTGGCCTTCATTCTTTCTTAGCTCTACACTGAGAGGAATTCCACTACTGTCACTGCTAGGTGTCAGAATGAAGTGAAGTCTTTGGCAGCTGGACAGATAAACCACAGGGGGGGTATGCAAAAGCCTTGGGCCTGGTGTATGAAGCTCTGCTGAATTCCCTGCTGAACACGCAGTCTGACATCTGATTACCCCTGGCCTGGTACGAGGCTTCTGGGAGCCGAGTCAGAGGAAGGTCATAGATGAAAGACGCGTTTGATCAGAGCTCTGTTGGCCTGGCCCTAATGTAAATGCTTACATAAATATTGACTGTATTTTTGAGGACCATGTAAATTGTTCAGGAGTAGAAAAGGCGCTAAGATAGCTCGAACATACTTGACTGACTCCTTTAAGCTTTGAACACGTTTGGAAGTGTTGACTTTCATCACTTGATGAATCACTTGGCTCAGAGGAAAACCTGTCGTATGGAACAGTGTTTACCTTTTTGAATGGATGTGTAAAACATAAGTTGATGACCACAGTTTTTAATGTAAGTAGGAGACCGAGATGAATACAAATCCACCTTTCTAGCATATTCCAATGGACAGTGATTGATGAAAATGGTATTTGTAAAGACAGAGGCAGTTTCAAAGAACTTATGAAAGGTTGCCTCGAGTATGGATGTGTATATATGTCCAAAAAAACGGCCTCATGACTCTCTGGCAAACGATGTTGTAAAAATATGCTTAAATATGGCTTTAGCCAGGCCTGCGTGCAGTCCATGTTTTAACCTTGAACTCAAGAACCCAAGACCTTTGTAATGCAGGTGGGGAAAAAGTATATTATCGCCCCAATCCACTACTCTGCTCGGTAGAGTTTCAACAAAGCTTGCAGAGCACAGCACATTTGGTTCAGATCAGCAAGGTCATGACCCCACAGAGGGTTTATTTGGACCTTTGCACCAAAATAATCACAGGGCTTTGACTCTGCTGTGACAGACATTAACAGTCTGGAACCACTTCTCTTTCTAACCATACCTGAAATGTGAACTTTAGGGAATGGACATTTCCTCTCTGATGTTTGAATTGCGTGAGTTCTGGAAATGGAAATGTCTCCAGCAGAATGTGAAATTCCTTTCTGAGACATTGTGTTAATATTAAATGCTCTATGGCTGCAGTATTTACAAAGGAGCAAGTCAGGTTCTTGAAGGCAAGGGGCGGGAAGGAGGTCCACAGGAGGCAGAGCATTCATTTTCTTTACCCTGCACCTCCATGGAAAGCAAACCTGTTAGATACGGTTCACAGTAGGTTAAAAACATGGAAAAAAAAACATTGAAAATAGTTACTGCAACCAAAAAAATGTATGGGGATGCAAGCAAATAATGGTAAGTTGAGAGAAATCTATGGTCACAAATCTGGTAGCAGCTACAGATGTAGGAGAGTTAGCACTGGGCAACTGTCCAAGCTTTGCTGTTAGAGGCTGAATGAGCCGCATCACTACAGATGAAACTCTGCTAAAACTGTGAAAATCAGATAAACGGCGTGTTTTGATGTGGTTGCTGGATATAAAATCAAACGATTTTAGTCATGAAGCACAAAGCCCTCCCTCTAACATCTTTAAATCTTTGGAAAAACACCAAGAAGACACAGCAGCAAAGTATAATTAAACTAATAATCATGAAGAGTGTTGGTTGTCAGAGATGTAGTTATTTTTATAACTCATAAAAAGAAAGAGCAATGGATGTCTGTTTTCTTTAAATCATAAGCACAAAATAAAGGGCCTTGTGTTAGATCCAGTGTGTGTGGAAGCCAAGCCCCAGCAGTCAGCATGCCTTTGCTGAGAGACAGCAGCTGTTGGACTGATATAGCATGGCAAGAGAGTAAAGAAGCCATAGTGTAAAAGCCAGCCTTACTGTTTCTCAGGCTGGCTCTCTTAGCCAGGTAAATACTTTTTTAAGTATAACAATAAAATAAAATACATTATCACCATTCCTCTAAATGTGAAGAGAGGTATTTTTATTGTAAAATGATTGTTTATGTCAAAAATCCACAACAGGACTTCAAAGCTGGGTGGTTTCCTCCACTTTGCAGCTCAATTCTGCTTTATCTTCATCAGTCCTGCCTCAGGTGGCTGGATTCCTGAGCTCCTGAGCTCTCATATTTTCCATGTTGTTTTATGTTCTCTTATCACCACAAGCGTGTCCTGGCAGAATAGGGCCAGATGATGCCATATGATATGAAAACAAAAGAGAAAAAGATATCTGGATTAAATCTAAGTCATCTCTCAAAGATGATGGTGACCTTGCACTTTACAAAGCCTGACAAAAGGGGAATCAAGAATTCAAGATAGAGGGGAAAAAAGGTACTCTCCAGAGTAAATTAGCATGCATTTCTCTACAAAAGGAGGGCAAATTACATCTCCCATTGTACTAGAAAATGATTTTCACTGGCCTCTGTCCTTCTTAGTCCAAGGATATCAAGCTTGAACACAGAAAGGCATTTAATCTTTGTTGTGCCAGGTACATAATTGCCTTTCAGTTTTATGTTCCCTCAGAGAAAATGAAAATAGATTCTTTTCAGCTCTTTGGACTCACCAGTGCATATATAAACTGAAGATCCAAGCACTCTGCAAGAGAAAAAGCTGTCTGCTTCACCTCCAAATAATTTTCCGTCTTCCCACTTGGCACTCGTTCCATTTATTTTCAGGGTATACAGTCTCAGAGGGGTGTGTGGAAACTACATTGACAAAAGGCTTAATTTCCTTGTATTTAAAGCATGCCCAAGGCAGCTGGGCTTATAGTGTTATGAGCACTAAAAGCCTATTGTCCAGCTTGGAAAGGCATGACGTTAGAGACATTAGATGTTAAATTACACTTTTTCTTTCCCTGGCCTGCTTCAACTCTGCGCTTTGAGGCTTCTGTTTTCATAAGATGGCAATGAGAGAAATATTCTCTTTCAAGTGAGCTTGGAACTCTTACTCCAGGGGGTATCCTTTACCACCTGCACATATCAATCACCCATTTGGCCACGCACACCACTAAAATATGGAGGGAAAAAGGGGAATCATTTGCTTGGATCTTACTCCAAGTTGCAGACAAAATGGCTGCCATCGTGCTTTTGCTGGCACGTGTCGTTGGCCGGATTCAGACGGGAATTAACACCGTGCACCGTGCATGATCTGAACACAGGCTTACAACTCTGGTACAGGTGCACTGAGGATGCATTGAGATCTAAACATTCAGATGACATTCTGAGGTAGTCTGGGCATGTCGCCACATTCTTTAATAGTGGGAACACAAATGAGTCCTGGTCCAGCTTGGCTTGTACTCACTCACACGCCAACATCATCATTGCTGTAATGTACACATTTAAATTTGAAAAAAGACCCTTGGGGTCAGCTGGGGCGGGATGTCTATGATCTGTATTCTGGTCTTACAAATCCATGCTCATGGTTGAAGACCCATATTCTTAGCTCATCTGGAGTCAACAGCCAATTTGCCACTCTCTGACCATTAGTGCTTAGATCATGAAGGTCTCAATAAGGCCTCTTCTTAAACGCAACATATTCGTGCAGTTATTCCATTGAAAGACCTCCTGTGTTAGAAGTGAGTAAGTGTATCTTTATTGACACCTTGGCATTGGTCTTGGCACAAAGTTCCACACTCTCAGCCGGTGGTCTCTGGGCTTCTACTGAACCTGCTAGTTATTTGCTCTATCTAAGCAATATCATATGTCATAATCTAGAGGAGTTTGTGGACACAAAGTATTCAACCCAGGTACAAGGTGTGCTGGAATCAGGGAAACAAGTTATTAAACATGTGCTCTCAATGACAGAGTAGACAGAACTGCAAGCTTACATTGAGATTCCAATACCTTACTCAACAGGTATTCACAGATGTCCAATGAGTAATGTGACTCAAACTTCGGAGTAATTTTCTTAAAGCAATGTCTTTGGTGATGGGTGGTTTTGGTGATTACTCAGGAGGTGCAGAATATGCAACATAAACCTAAGAGGAAGTTGATGTGGGATGGTGATATGGAATTTGTGCTGTATCTTATATTTTCACAAAAAAGGGAAGAATGGCAGATGAGCACAGTTCTTCCTCAAAAAGATTAACTTCTACGATGAGAATTTGTGGCGGAGGCGCCTGTAGACCTCTATCTCTATCTCTCCAGCTATTTCCACCTCTTCCCCTTGCTGTCTCTGTCACGCTTTCTCCTTGTCCCTGAAAAGCTTGCTCAATGAGCCTGCTCCAACAGTTCCTCCAGAGTGTTTGACAAAAGAGAAGAGGAAATCTTGAATTAGACAGAGAGGTAACACTCGAAAAGGAGCATCTCTCTCTCTCTGTGGGACAAAAAAAAGAAAGAAAAAGAAAGCCTCGGCAGAGCGGCATAACACAATGTTTTCTATTTGCACACATTTGCATGAAAAAAGGTGATGTAGCAGCCACCAGTTCCACGAGTCTGGTGAATGGAGGAGACCTCCACACCTCCTCCAGGGAGTCTTAGGAGAATAGAATTGGTGGCTTTACCAAAGTTTGCTTCATCAGCAGGAATATTCGTTTCATACATAAATAAATACATGTAAATATTATACAAATATGTTTGTATACACACATACACACGTATGTATACAAACATATGTATATATATCCATCCACCCATCGTCTGCTGCTTATCCTACTTTGGGTCGCGGGGGATCCGAGAGCCTATCACAGCTGCCATCTGGCGAGAGGCGGGGTCCACCCTGGACTGGTCGCCAGGCAATCGCAGGGCCACATATATAGACAGACAACCATTCACTCTCTTATTCGGGGGAATTTTCCCAACTTTTGAACCAGGGTCTTTCGTGCTATGAGGCTGAAACGCAAAACCACTGCGCCACCGTGCCACCCTACATAAATACATACATACATACATACATACATACATACATACATACACACAAACACACATATATATATATATATATATATATATATATATAAATACACATACCTCTCTCTATGTGTGTGTATACATATAGGGTCTTTCCCCTTATATATATATATATATATATATATATATATATATATATATATATATATATATATATATATATATATTTACACACATTTATATATACACATATACATGGAAAAAACAAAAAAAAACATTTGATAAATGGCATAGACGCTCACCTTTGCATACTGGACATAATCCAACTACTGGCTTGTGATAGCACTTCAACAATTATTAGCAGTTAACATAAGTACCTCTCAGAGAGGGGATGCTCATCAGATACAGAGATAGTGTATTTACACACAGTAGGTCTTTCAGGAGAGGGTTTGTTGCTGTGCTCAAGTTAGCTCAAATATTGATAAAATCTAGTAAAGGTGCAGTACATTTCAAATTCGTCAACTTAGAAGACAGGGAATTCAGCAAACATTTAAATGATAGAGACTGAGTTTTATTTCATGGGTATATAAAAAGCCTGAAACTTCAGGTTTGTTGTTGATGTTTGCTCATTTTGCCAAGAACACGAAGTACCAAAATGATAGCACTAGTTTGATGTATGAATGTCATACCACTGAATATTGCTTATTTCTCAGTTGCCATGTTCTGTTCATTCTTTACCCCTTAGTGTGAAAATTATTCTCTTTTTTCCCAGCAAAATGAGCATAAGCACCATTTTGGATATTGTGGTTCTTTGGCATGGATGTAACAAATGTCTTAACAACAGGACTTTTCCGTTTTCTCTTTTAGTAACCCTTCATTTACAACAACACTTAATTTAGGTTGTCCAGTTCAGTAAAAAAACTAAAAAATTGAGAAAAAGAAAATGTGAATGGCAGATCGAGAATTTCTTTTGTCTTGCCCTTCATGCTATTGCTTGGGAAAAAAGAGGATGATGAGCAGTGCCAAACAGTGCAGTTTTATAAACAGACCGATATCTGCTTTTGTGGAAACAAAAAAAATAGGCACTAATTAAAGTGAGAAAATTAGATTCATTTCGAATATAACAATAAATACGGCATTTAGTAAAGGCCGTATTCTCCAGTTAATCTCCTTAACTACTACCTATTCCTTGCAAATTAATTAACTACAGCTGCAGCAATGTTCCATTAAAACAGCTCTAATTGATATGAACTACTTTCATTTCCAATTAATGTTAAAGCCTCTTTACGTCTGTAACCACATTTATGTTGCGAAAAATAACAAAAAGAAAATAATTGTGAAATGTAATGTTTACTGTTTGTATGCTGCAGAATGTGTGATGAGTCAAGAAAGCCATCATTTGTTTCATGCCATTGCAACAGAAAGCATGCAAGAAGGATTTTAAACTTTTTAACGCTTGGTTTTAAATTGTGGCCTCCACATTATGGGATAAATATTGTGAAAACTGCCAACAACCATTACGCTAGGGGAACCTATTTCTGTTTTGTTCCGTTACAAACCTCATCCTGCCATTATCTTGAATATTAAGAAAGCTGCATTGACACGTTCTATTTTTGGTGCACTTCGACAATCTGTTCAGAGGAGGTGTTTATGAAGAGACTGCCACAGGGCTTTAACGCTAATTAAAAGGTTCAGTGGGACATACAAAATGTTGATAAATATTGAGTAATCAGAGTTTAAAAATGTCTGAAGTAAGTAGTAACTTGCTACAAAAAAGAAGTGAACGATTAAATCATCTCGCTGGTAAATGTAACTGGTAAATTGCTGAGTGTTTTGGGATAATTAACAATCAGTTCAGGTCGTTTTTCAAGGAAAAACAATATTTTAGCTCTTTAATTGTGAATATTTTCCAGTCTTTTCTTTTCTTTGACAAAAAATGAAAATACCCACTTGGAGGCCATCATGTTGGGCTTCAGAAAATTGACAGAAAGTCATTGATAAAGTTATTAAATAACTTTTGTTCAAGGAAAAAATCTTCATCTGGAGCCTCAATGACAAGTCAATTAAATGTTTGCTGTAATTGCTTTGGTAATGGTAATTTCATAATTCATTTCATAATACGAGAAGAGATGCGATGTATCACCTCGTGATGTGATAATTTTCCCTCACAATGCTGTCGGAACGTGCATAAATTCGTAATTCTACTTTTTTGTCAATTCCTCCTCGTAGCAAAAACAACTTTTAATTTTTAGGAATCTGACCAGATGGGAACATGCTTGAATCAAGTCTGCTAAGCTCATCTCTGCTCTGACTGAGGGACAGACAAGAGAGACAGAGAGAGTGAGAGAGTGAGGTGATTATTTCAGAGGAGCCCTGGAAGGAAACGATGGGCCATTACAGCACAAGTCAGGGTCTGATAATCAGCCTATTAGGGTTTAATTGAGGGTAGTTAATTAGGAGTCGGTGGGCAGTCTGTGTTTGGGGGTCAGGATCTGACATGTGAAGCAGCTGGCAGAGCAACCTGAGCCAATTGTTGCTTTTCCATTTGTGCAATGCTGGTGATTGATTGGCAGGAAAATTAGCTTTAATTGCACGTGCCTATTTTCTGCTCCCCTTAAAACTTTTAAGAGTCATAAATTAACCCGCAGCCTCCCGTGAAAAAAAGCAGCAAGCCCAGACTTTGCTGAAGTTGAGCAAACACATCTACAGTACGCCCAGACTGTGTGTCTCCATTAAAAAAAAAAACAAACGCCGGTGAGGACGCAAGCTATTGAGTGGAAAATACAATATTGTGTGTGTGGTGAGGGGCCAGACAAAAGCTCTCTTCTGGCTAGAGCATGGCATAAGCTCACCTCACACCATCTCTAGACTGAGACGACTCCACATCTTAAATCCCCCCCCACCCATCATACGATGCAGTGGAAACAAAGATGTGCTTGTCCTCACTCCTTAAAACCAGCTCTGCTTAGGGCAGCAGCTAACACCAGAAGCTGATTACGGACTCTTTAAAGTTAGATTTGATTTAAAGTCCTGCTCCTGCCTCCACTGGACCACGGGGTACAGGAATGTGATGTGGATCACTTGGCCTGTTTAGCCTGGGTAGGATTCATCCTGTTTAAGGCCTGACTGTTACAACAAAGCAGGGCCACATTCAGCTTGGCCATCTAGGGAATAAACATACTGCCTGCGTTGGGGCAAAAATCCAATAAAGGGACTGACAAAGACCTGCTTCTTGCCGGAAAATGCCACACAACATGTGATCCCCTAGGGGAAATAGCTTCAATATCCCTCCTCATTCTCTAGGTCCGAAATACTGCCCGGTTAAGGAACTGGGACATGTCCTGCCATGGATGCAATGTGCTGCGACATGTGGTTACACAATTATCTTGTACTGATGCTGATATTTTCTTTCCATGAGGACTGGCATCATGCTGAACACAACTTTTAGAAGCACGCTGTCACATTCAATGACTATACATGAATTCGATTGTGTGGCCAAAAAGTTAGTTGAGCATTCCTTAAAAAACGTCAACTGTGATATTACCGAAATCACTTATTGAATCAATCATAATAGAATTAAATGTCCTCTATGGATTGGAGGATCAACAATTGGAATTTATAAAGGGAAAAGATGATACAGTGAGTTTGGTGAATTTTGTTTCCAACTTCTTTTCAAACTATCCTGTTATTTCTGCCCCTTGGATGTGTCTTGGATGGCGCCCCCGACAATCCCAGGCAATAGATAAAATTAAAGCTCATCAACCAGTATGCTTCAAAACCGTCTCAATTAACATTTCTGTCCGTCATTGTTGCTAAGTGCTTGCTGGCTGGATTTTAAGCCCAGTGACTCGATACTTAACTAACTGCGGGGAGGTTTGAAGTGTTTAGTGGCTCACTGTGGGATACCTCGCAACTCATAGAGCAAGAGACATGTAATAAGCTGCAACTTGATAGCTTGAACGTATTCGACTATATTTTGAATACAAACATTGTGAAAATAAGACAAATCTCTTTTTCTTAAAGATTAAATACATCAACAATAAATTGAATTCAACATTTTTGTCATTATTTGTGAAACAATTATTGTGCAGAACAGGTGAGCCAAACTATGCTAAAAACTAAATGTCGGTTGCCAAGTCACACGGTTAAAATCACTAGTTGTTAATACGGGAACTGTATTTATCAAAGCCTAGTGCATCTAGAAATGCTTTTATTTCATAACTGGCTTTTGTTCACTGAATAACATATTATTTTTCTGTGCTAATCATGCAAAATGCATAGAGAGGTTACCTAACAGGTTAAATGAGCTTCCAGCTTATTCAGCTCACATCAACAAAACAGCGGCAAGAGTGCCATCATAATCATACCTGCTTACAACAAGGCATTATTATTTATAAGCCCCTTTATAAAGAGATATGGGGATAAATATAAGTAAAAACAGTACCATTTCTAAATAAAGCTACATGGCTGCTGAATAAAAGAAGCAAGTACGAATGCTAAGATGAATTTATTATCAACACAGTCCCACCACCTATCTGGGGCTGGGTCATGGTGGTAGCACACTGAGTCGGTCAACAAAGGGGTCCCTGTCCCAAGTGACACACTTTATCTCTTCCTTGTGGACCCCGAAGGTGTTCACCAGCCAGATGGGACATAGCATCCTTTCAGCATGTTCTGGGTAAACCACAGAGTTTCCTACTGGGGTAGGGGAGCTGTTTCTTCAGAACAGCCCCAATGTATGTATGAGCAATAAATAAAGACATGAGCAATAACTAACAGTTACAATTGTAATGATAAAGCAATACTAAACAACTTGTGCTCGATAATGTTTCTTGAGAGTTTTTATGCAAACATAATATTTGGCCAGTTAATTTTATCCAGGACTCTGAAAGATTTATAAAATGTTATGTTTAATTGTTTTGGCTCTCCAACTCATATGAATCCAGTTTATATCTACATATAAATATTGTTGGAATGGAATGCATTCCTGTTGGCTGTTCCTGGTCCTGCACACAAAAAGCATACACTCAATCTTGTTCTCCATATTAGAAGTGGCATCTCCCAGTGTCAGTTTATTTTAGAAGTAGCTGTTGCTGCTCACCCTCTAAGACCAAAGAATGTTTGCTGAGGATTTACAAGGCGACATTTACAGCAGCAGCCCAAGCGTCTCCATTCTCCCCCTATTTTCACACTCAGAAGCCACACAGAAAACATTCAATCCAGCCCTGCGAGACCAAGCATGGTCATTCTGAGATTGGGGACATTTTGTATTATCCCAATCCCCATGTTTTACAGGAAAACACATTTTCAGTTGATATTTTAGGACAAAAATTGCAAGCTTACAATTATACAATTCCTAACAATGTACAATAAAGAAATAATTAGTTTGAACATTGCAAACAAATCTTATTTGTTAAACTAAATCACACCCCTTTGTCCCCCCCCCCCCCCCCCCCCCCCCAAAAAAAAAAAAAAAAAAAAAACAAACACACACCCCCCCACCCCCAACGTCTT
>CAAKHD010004647.1:0-29891 GCA_901007705.1 Fistularia tabacaria
GTTTTTATATGGTCAAATTATCAGTTTTACACACACACACACACACACACACACACACACACACACACACACACACACACACACACACACACACACACACACACACACACACACACACACACACACACACACACACACAGAAATTAATGCCACACAAACATTAACAAAACTGAAAACTTAAGCAGGTGACTGATTCATACCGGTGGCAAGGCAACTTGACCGGTGATCTCGGGTGCTTTCATGTTAAAAGTGTCCTCTCCCAAGTTATCTTGCTCTGAGCCACTGGGATATGGGGGTGGTGGATATGGGGGGAACTCTTCCAGGAAGCCCTCTGGTGGTGGAGGGGGCAGGTTAGGAATTATGTCATCCAAACCAACAGGGGGTGGTGGCGGGAATAAGTTGTCATCTGGCCTGGGGGCTGGGTGGGATGGGGGAGGAGGGGGGATAATATCTTCACTCTCAGAAAATGCTGAAGGTAGTTTTGTCTGTTCAGGATGGGCTTGAATGAGGGTAATTGCAGCAGGAATCGGAGATGGAACTCCCTCCATCGTCTGTCCACTCTCCGACGGTTGGTTTTCTGCACTGTTTGGAGGGATTGGAACATGTGGTGCCACAGAGATCTCTGCTGCCTTCTCTGCATCACCTGCGTAGGTTGGAGTGGTTGGTGTAGTTGCAGTTTCCATAGCTGCCAGAGTGGTTTTTTGATAGAGGAGTTTTTGAATGTTGGGCCCTGCAGGGCCCTCTGGCTCAGTGATGGAGCTGCGTTTCTTCAGAGGCCTTGGGGCATTGTAGAGCTTTTTTCTCAGGGCTTCCAGATCCCCATCGCTCTGATGCCGGTAAGGATTAGAAATGAATGGCAAAAGCTTTGTTGGACTCAGGGGACGAGGGATGCGCTCGGTCTCAGGCTGAGAACTTTCAGATTGAGTACTGCCCATGTTGACCGTTCCACTGGTGTCTGTCTCAGATTCTGGGGCAGGAGAGCGGCGGTCTTGATATGGGTTCTCTGGGTGCTGAGAGCCTCCACTGGGGATAACTGGTTTACCATATACTGTCAAAAACAAATTAGTACAATTTACCATTTTAAATATGTATTCAATGCTTTATCTTTTTGCAATGTGAGGTCGATAGGGCCATAAGAGCTGAATAAATCCCTGACTGAGAGCACTGAATAGATTCAAAAATTATTGGTGTTGCAGGTCCATTACATTTGCAATGTGAGCCTCTGGTTAGTGATGTGTGAATAATTTCTTGTCGAATATTCTGAACATTAACAAAAATAATTAGAGACTAGTCTCAAATCTTGTAACTAAAGTTTATAAGGACTTCATCAGAGGAGAAGCATAAAAGACAGATCAATGCATTGATATCTAGATTTTCAATTAGTATGGCTAATTTATGGATTAACACGATTTGCTTCAAATAGCCACTCTCGACATTGACTATTGACTTCAATGTAATTTCTCGCGACCTGACAAATAAATCTACAGAGAGAATACACTTACCACTAACAAATCCATTGGTGCGGTTCTGGGCCCTGTTGAGAGTTCCTTGGACAGCAGGCTGGAAGGGCTTTCCAGGGCCAGGATGCTGTGTGTACATGGAGTAAATAGAACTGGCAGCTAAAGTCTGGGGCTTACTCAGATTGTTTTCTTTGGAAGAGGGCAACTCTGGGGTGAAAGGCCGTACTGTGGCTGCAGGCGGATTGTCCTGCTTGGATGGCAAGGGAAGTGTCTGGCTCTGTGAGGGTAGGAGAAGGCTGTGGCTCTGTGCTGCCTGGGGCTGGCTGCTATGAGGCTTGGCTTTTGGGAAGGTACCTGTGTTAAGTTTACCATAGGGTAAAACACCAGGACCTTTTGGCTTGGTTGGAACAGGCGGAGGTACCTTGACTGGGGCCTTTGTAGCAGACTGATGAAGAGAAAGCATACCAAATGGCAGGGTTCTTATGGATAATCAACAAATCTGAGCAATAATTTATTTATGTAGAAGTGTAAAGTTGTTTTTTTCTCACCTGCGCATCCCTGACTAAGTCATCACTGCTCTGGTTTTTGCGGAGGGAGGTGGAAGGAGCTTCGCTGGGTTCAAACATAGAAAGTGGACGTACTTTCCTGTCCCTTTTCAGCTCAGTATCATCTAACAGTAGATCACAGTAAGGGCCACAATTATATTTAGGTATGGCAAGGCAGTCTCATGAATCTGTGTACCGTAGCGAATGAATAAATGGTAACTGGCATCCACTTATCTAGCGCCTTCATGACCTCGTGGTTTCAAAGCACTTTACACAGGATTACAATCACCCATTCACACATGGACATACACACACCAATGACTGCAGAGCATCTGTGCAAGTCACCACACCATTGGGAATGAATGGCTTGCACAAGGACACTTTGGCTGCAAACATGAGGCCAGGGATCAAACCGCCAACTTTCTGATTGGAGGGACACCCACACTTCCAAGTGAGCTACAGCGGACACTAAATACTCTCAACATCTGTGTACGTCCCTTACCTTGGTTTGAAGTAGTATTAGTGTAAGAGCTCATTCGTGGTAGTGTTGAAGATGTGCCGTGGCCATTTGTGTTGGACTCAGGACCCGAGGAGTTCCAGTCTGCCAGCTTCGAGGACTGTAGCCCTAAAAGGATACCAATAGATAATCAATATAAAAGATGCAAGGAAGAGAACAGCAAATTCATTTGCTTTGACAATTTTCTCCTTTTATACATCGTCCTCTCTTTTCTGGTGGTATGAGTAAGACTGAGTGAGCAGCCATACTGTCTGAAGACATCACATCAGACATACAACAAGCGCTTGGCTCCTTAAATCTAGCATGATTTGTGTTATATCAGAAAGGATAAAACATGACAATTTCAACTGTAATGCCTCTAAAAAAATTTTACCTCCCCACTCAAGTCCACAAACAATCACAAATACGTATTGCAGATGATATCTTAACGGGGTGATCCAAATCCAGACAAAATGCCAAATTAACTAAAGGACATATGGTTGTCCAACTGACCTATTTTGAAAAGCAGATAACAAACTGCAGAGAAAGCTAAATTACAACACTCTGATGAAGAAAGCTGCAAAAGAAGCAAGCAGGACCAATAATCCAGCAATTAAATGATGAAAACATCTCATCTCTTTTCCTACTCATGAAAACTACACACAATAATACAAAGCCATTGAAAAGCACACATGCACACACAAACACCAGTGTGTACCTTTTCTTTTCGCCCGCAGCACTTTCAGAGGCTTAAGCAAGAACATGGCTTCTGAGGAAGATGCAGTCAAAAGACAAAAACAATGTAGCCTTAGCGTTCCAGATCATCCTTTGCTCTGGACAAGATGTAAGGCCCAGAGAAGGACCCCCTGTGGGGCAATGCAAGCCCGTGTAACCCCAAAGAGCTGCCTAATACTCGGCAGAAAATCCCTGTCGGAGAGCAACTGGGAATGAATGTATACAACAGCATATTCCTGTTCATCACCGCCCATCCTATGCTCTTTTCCTTTTGTATTACAAACCAAGCAGAAATAATTGCGTGCAGCGTTTTGAAACAGGAAAAAAATTGTTAGGTATACTTACTGCATTTGGAATTGCTTTTTATAGAAAATAGAATAAAATAGAAAAAATGCCTGAGAGTGGGAACAATTTTGGTGTGGAAACATTCATTTTTAATATGAAGCATGATGATGGCCCACTACCCACTGGGGGACCAATTCAAGAGGAGCAACAGAAGCATGTTAGAGATGGGGGAAATGAGAAAGAATTACTCACAGAGGATGGCACACAGACCACCCTTAAATTAGATATGTTGTTCTAATCAACCACGTATTTGGCATGACTTCTATGCCGCAGAAAACACACTTCAGCAGAAGATTGCACAACACCACACTTGCTACTATATCCAAACTGTCAACCTAAATAAAAAAAAGTTACATTTGGGGCTTTTTTTGGTTTATTTAGTAGTGGCTTTCCGCACTTCAAGAACTTGAGAATGAAATGTTAGATCTAATGGAATTTGTGATTCTGAAATAACTGGTGCTAAAATCCGAATGGGATGAAGTAATTGGATGTAATGGAAATATTCATGGTGTCAAACATAGTAAACCTTGGATTCCACATACTATATTGGTGAATATTACAGAACCTATCTACCACCTGATCTCACTTGTTTACTTCCTTTATTATTCAATATGGTAATATTGTACGTGGTACCATGGCTTAAAGCATCGACTACGAACACATTTACAATTTTCTGTGATTTAATAACTAATTGATTTGTGCAAATATGCCTAATGTTTTTTTAAGCTGATTTTAACAACTTCATACATGCAGAAATCACTTCAAGAACATTAAAAGTTGAAACATTCAAGTTCAAGAACTCAGGCACAACACACAAACCAAGAGATCACTAACTACCTTCCGAGCTCAGAGTGATATCACAATCAGTAGGTGTCCTAAACCCCTCGGCTCCTGCTGAAGGCCGGACAGTCTTGTTACATTTCAGTATAAACATACATCTTAACTACGGGATAATGCAGACAAAATGTAACTAGGCATTGTAGTTGGACGGCTTAATACTTGTTTCTGACAGCAAGATCAAGATCATGAATTGAGGGCATTATTTAACCCTGCTGCAAAATGGGAAATTCAAGTCTCATCAACTATCATTAGCTGGAAACATGAATCATGATCAGAAAAGAAATTATGAGGGGTGACAAAAAAGATGAAAGCAGGGCTTCGTATGTGGCAATTTACCTGTTCCAGCTTTGCCCTGCGTATCGTGGGCTGGAAGGGTGGCTGTGCCATCTGGGTATGCTGGCTTAACAAGCAGGTCGTGTCTTACTGGGCCCCGGGGCATTGTGGATGACTGGATGTATGGGCCAACTGCTGCCACACGAGACGGACCTGACTGCTGTATCGCTTGGCCATCAGAGGGCAGCTGGAGGATTAAGGGTTGGAGAGTGAAAAAAAAACATTGAAAAGAGTGTTTAGTACAATGGGTATTAATTGAGAAGTACAGAGTGAGTGAGAAGAAGGTTGGACACCTTGTACTAAGTGAAGTAGAGCAGAATGAAAAAAGAAAAGGCAGTCGTC
The DNA here is from genome assembly GCA_901007705.1 of Fistularia tabacaria. Classification (NCBI taxonomy): domain Eukaryota; kingdom Metazoa; phylum Chordata; class Actinopteri; order Syngnathiformes; family Fistulariidae; genus Fistularia; species Fistularia tabacaria. Next base: position 5,097 of record CAAKHD010004647.1, read on the forward strand.
CCGACAAAGAAAAGACTCGGTTTGGTAATGGCTAAGAAAAGGAGTGGTCAGCCAGCTCTGTAAAAGGATGTATGACAGATGTGTTTTTTCCGCAATTTTGAATGAGTTAATGAAAAACAAACAGCTGGAATGTTTACAAAAAAAAAACAAAGTGAATGTTGACAAATGGCCCTTATGATTCATAATTGACTTTCTCTTGACTGAACAAGCATCTCCTTGAGGATGGTACCAGTATCTGCAAGGCTAACAAATAAAATATCATGCAAATATTGAATATTTTTACTCCCATTGGTTAGGTGGTGATACCATGGTCATTAGAATTAGGGTTTTGAAGTGCATTATTGATGGACTGAACAGGTGGGAAAGTTGAAATTTCTACCTATCATCTGGCAATCCGCTCGACATCTGATAAACTCCCTTACGGTTTCAAGGTGTGTTATAGATAAAAAATAATTCTAAGCAAGAGAGTATGTTGTTACTGATTAAAGGCAAACTCAAAAAAGAGAAGTATTGGCTAATATTTCAATTTTCTGCACAGTACTTTTTATTTTTCTATTTTAAAATGATCTAAGTAAACAACGAATTAGTTTTATGCAACCACAAATATGACATGTTAAAAGTTAGAGGACACATGCATAGAATTAGTATACTCATCTGATCTACAATTGTAACAGCCTAATGAACTATCTCTGACAATTAAAGCATGTCAGACTTAGACAACTTTCTTTAAGATTTACCAAGAGACACAACACTGTATCTTAGATGTCTAATCGATTAAATAATACTGCCTTCCTTTAAATCAAATGCTTATTGTACCCATCTCGAGTCTTCTGTAGGAATAAATGCCCATCTGAAAAGTTACACTGAACAGGTCACACCACAAATAAATAAATAAATAAATAAATGTTCAGCTGCAGTGCTAGTTTCATTACCTGTGGTTGTGTGTCTTTTGAAGCCCTCTCTTTACCAGGATAGCCATTCTTGAGGAAACAAAAGCACAAACATGCAACACCAGTTCAAAATACTAAATAATTCCCTTTTTTAGATCATCTGAATTTAACTTTATACTTTAAAAATCTTTTTAACTATGTGGCTCCCTCTCCAGTCTTTCTGTTAATATGGGCTTGTTGAGTGATGTCAGCAAGACACTTGCCATTTGGTCTGAGGAGAGGGCAGCTTGAAAGGAGTGTGTCTTTGTATTGGCATAAAAAAAAGGCCTGCTCATTATGATTCAAGGCAGAAGGTGGGTAAATCACCACCTCTCAAGAGGCCTATTCAGGCCTTCATCTCAAACACACATAAAACAAAATAAACATGCATATACCTGTCTAGGTTGTACATACTTTAGTATGGATGTATTCAAAAAAGAAATAAGGCTTCATAAAAGTTAGACTAGGTTACAATTAGCCCATTTATGTAAAAGGCTTTTTGCAGAGCTTCTGAGGAATATGTTGAATCTTGATTATGAAATTTATTATTTATATTCTAATGTATAAGCTACTTTAGATCTTGCATTTGCTTTGTAAATTTTACATGCTGCATACTAAAGAGATGAGAGGCTTGGCATTGCATACAGCATTAAATAATGAAAGGCAATCTTTGCAGCTAATTTGTTGTATGCTAGTTTGACTTTAAGATAAAAAAGTTTATGTTGGAAGCTGATAATGTCTCAGAGGAGCTAAAAGGAAACAAGAAAACATCATTAAGAAATAATTGCTAAGGAGAAAAATTGAAATCGATTCTGCAGAATACAGTTTTGCCAAAGTACATGAAATATTTCAATAGGGAAAAAATTAAAATGTCTGGGTCTGAGCCAAAACATTGCTGTTTTGTACTCCTATCCTCCACCCTGTTTACCCAAATCAAACTGGGTGTTTTATATCATTGAGCCAACAGGAAACTAACCAGCAAATTACAAACATTGAATTTCATTACCATTCAACATTATTATTATTCTATTATTGTTGTCACCCTTGCATTTCTGTTCAACCTCAACCTGTGAACATGTTAATTTCTGCGCCATGTGTTTTATTTCTTAAATTGTGTCTATCCACATTGATATGTATTAATATTCATAATCATGTCAACCTGTGATTAAAACACTGGAAGGGAGAGCATAACACAGCCAGCTTGATACCAAAACTATAACATTTTCATGTGTCAAATGCAGAAAGTTTCGAGGCTTTGCTGTACGTTGTCAGGGAATGAATGACATGTTATACTACAAAAAGTAATTTGTGTAATATGATGCCTTTTTTGACCTTTTAGGAGACTAGCTATTTTCTTCTCCTAGTTTCTGTGATGAGAGCTGTCAGAAAAGAGGGCATCTCCCCTAACATTCAGACATGCCTGCAATGTCAGCCTGCAGAAATAAGTCAACTTTCATCTGCAGAAGTTGCTTCTTCCAAGTGGAATTAAAAACAATGCTAAATGAAAGGAGATGGAACACTATGACTAGATCACAAAATGCTAATCCCCTTCAGCTTTTTAAACAAAGACAAGAAAGAAAGGTAGTTGTCTTCTGTAAACTACCTTGAAGTTGTCACAAAGTTTACCTGCAGTGATTGTAGCAAGTACAGGGATCTTTACATTGGCATGGTACTTTCTGAGGGGCTAGCAGAGGTAGAAACACGAAACCCTTTTTTAAAGCCACAAGGGGGAGCTCTGATCAAAACTTTCTATCACTCGTATGATCTTATGGATTTAGAGACCCCTAATGCAAAATATACATTAATATATACATATAGGTCATTTCCCAAACAAGGTGCAGTTATAGTTGTTCCAGAGTGTCAGATCACTTACAGGCAAATTCTCTTTTTGCTGCAGTGCTGCCTTCTTTTTCCACAATCTATCTCTGAGTTCATTGATTCGTTTGTCCATGGCAGCCACCTCCAAGTTACGCTTATTTAGGTTCTCTCTCTGCTGCTGTAATTTGGAGTTTTGATCCTGGTTGAGCTTGTTCCTTAGCTGGTTACAGAAAGAACAAGAAACAAGGTCAAAGAAAAAAGTGGTGGTACGTACTGATAGGATACATTTTCACTTGTGGCCGGAGCATTTCAGCAGACCGTAACACTCCCATGTGTACCTGCAATTCCTTATAGAGGCGGTCTAGCTCAGCCACGGAGCTCTGGTTGTCGTTGTAGTTGTCCATCTTGCCATTTTTGAGCAGCTCTAGTTGCCGACTAAGTTCCTCCACCTTGGAGGCAGCCATCACCAGTTCTCTCTGTTTTTGCTGGAATAGCTTGCTCATCTGCTCTATCTCCTCCACTGGAGGCAGAAGGATGAAGACAAAGTTGGCAAGAAAATATACTGAAAAAACTTGAGACAGCAATTCAAAAATATAACTGCATAGTCTCTGTAATAGGGTCCACTGTTTCAAATCAGAACAAGGAAGCAAAAACAATACAAGACAGCAAGTTTTATGTACATATATGTATTTATAAAGACATTCTGTGTATTTATTTGCTTACCTAATTTGCCATTGCTGAGACGCTTTTGCTCCACTTGGCCCTTAAGGGCCCGGACTTTCTTGAGACGACTTTCCTGGTTCTCAATGTTTTCTCTGAGGTGCTGCAGCTTCTCCTGCTCAGAAGCCTGCTGTTGCTGACGTTGCTCCTGCTGCTTCAAGTAGCGCAAACGCTGTTCCTAGAGAGACAACAGAAAGAAGGTGAAAGGGATTAAGTAAAAGCCATGAGAATAACCATACAAGCATGCTTCAATAAAATTTTGTTAATCAGTGGTCTGAATCTGAATAAGCGCTCAGCTGAAATGCATTGACAAAAAACAAAATCAAATACAATAATTATGGTTCAGGCTAGCTTAACTCCCAATATGGCTTTTCCCACTTGCGTTGAAAGAAATTAGTGCAGCAACTACTCTGTGAAGAGTAACAATTTCAGAAACAATAATTTTTTATCTATGAAAGATGTTTGCAGTGAAGCTAACACCATCTTCCAAAACAGGTTTGAAAAATATGACCTACAGCTCCAGGTGATTCTTGCTGATGAGCATTCCAGTTCTTTTTGTTTTGTTTTGCTTAGCAAGAGAGCAAGTGCACATAGCTGCTTTTAGTTACATTACCTGTCTCACTTTAACATCCAGTCATGATTACAGAGTGATAAGAGAAAGAGGTAACTCTAAGACTTTTTATTAAAAGTTTTAATTAAACTATCTGGACAGTACACTGATCTGTTTATCACACATCTTGGGCACTGATTTGAATTATCTTATCATGAAGATAAGTACGTGTGAAACAAGTATTTGTGAAAATTCACTGTAGGCAACAAGAGCTCATCTTTCAGACAACTTTGGGTATGTGACCCAGTGTTTTAGTAGTGTGTACAGGAATCTGGCCTGAGCAACATTCAAGGCTAGATGCCCTTTGTGTAAGTGGAAGTACATGCTCATTTAAATGTCAGCTGAGGTATAATATTTCTTAATCATTTGAAAAAAATAGCACTTCTACAGAGAAAAAAATTAAATCTTCATTGTTTTGGTTTCTCCATCTTCTGTTTCCAATTTCTGACAGCCAGAGTACAAGAAACTAATTGCTGCATTGCTTCCTCGCTTGGTAAAATTCAATGTAATTCAACCCATCTTTCAACATCTCTACAACAGAGACCAAAAAGCATATATGAAATATTGTTTGAGTGCAAAAGCTTGAGAGGAAACTTAAGTGTGAACTCATTAACTTCAGGCTGTACTCTTGGGTTAGATCAGTCAGGACGCCTGTTAAACCCAGATATGAAAAGGGCCACAGTGTTTTCATTTCCATAAGTGCACCAGACTTTCTTTTCAGTACCTTTGTTAAGTGAACAACAGTTTTCCAGCTAGCTCCATTTTAATGACTTGTCCTTAATTCACCTCTCATGCTCTCAATCTAACTTTCACGTCCCCCACTTAACCTCTTCATGGACCACTCTAGCCCCGGTCTTGTATTTCATTTTGTGCCTGCTCTTTATGCACCTTGGAAGCTAGGAGTTGTTGTTGAGCTTCTATCTGCTGCTGCTGTCTGGCAGCCATCTCTTGTAGTTCAGCCAGTGTCATGTCCATCCTGGGTGTGGCCACCTGGAGAGAAAATAAAATGAAAAAGGGAGTCAACATATGAATCCTTGATTTATATATACGTAGCAGAAGAATTCTATTACCAATTATTAAAGGTCTAGTACAAAGACTGTGATGTCAGACTGTGATGGAAATCATGATTATTCTTATCAGTCCTGAGATCCATTCACTCAGGATTACCTATAGGTTTTATCAGAGAATCTGTGTTTCTTCACATCTTCAAGTCTCATATCAAAAATTTGTAGAGATTTTCTTGGAATATGGGCTTTCAATGAATCTCAGTAGAATCCACTCTTGTTACAGTGGCTTAACATACCTTTACATAATAAGAAAGGTTTATATTAAGATTCTTTCTATACAAATGTATGCAAACACACTATACGCGGCATACTTTACACCCGAAAAAACAAGGGGGGACCTGCATACTCAATTATATTTGATGTACTGAAGATAAACGGTAGCCCTCTCGAAAGGTTTCCGTAAGCAGGACTTGACCTTAACATGACTGCACAGATTCAAGTTTTATCAATGCTCTCTATTTTGTGAACAACAACCAGAGAAATATTTCCAGAATCTTGTTTTTACTGTAAGACACTTTTGGTGGCATTGATGGACATTGTTGGAATTGTATTGAAAATTAAAATTCTTCGATGCCACGTAATTTCATTGTATTATATATAAATTAAGACAAACTCACTCCCAGTATATCTGTTGCTGCCAAATGATTGGTGATAACACTTAAATTACACGATGGAGCTGGTTGTTAAATGATCTGATTTGGCTTGCAGACACACAGTGCGGGGTTTGTAGTGCATGTAGGAAAGATGTTGAGGTTCTCTATGGGAGTGACCGGGATGGATAGGATCAGGAATGAGTCCATCAGGGGGACAGCACATGTTTGATGTTTTGGAGAGACGGTCAGAGAAGCCAGACTGAGATGGTTCGGTCATGTACAGAGGAGGGATAGGGACTATATTGGTAGACGGATGCTGGAATTGGAGATGCCAGGCAGGAGGTCAAGAGGAAGACCGAAGAGAAGATTTATGGACGTAGTGAAAGAAGATATGAAGGTAGTTGGTGTGAGAGAGGAGGATACAGAGAATAGTGTTAGATGGAGAAGGTTGATTCGCTGTGGCAACCCCTGAAGGGAAAAGCCAAAAGGAAAAGAAGAAGATACAATAATTTGAAATCAGCCTGGTACACTAGCATATTTGTATAAGTTTGAGGATCCTGAGTATTTCTTAAGGGAAGAATCTGCATTGCAGGAAGAATCTAAGAAGGGTTTCTCTTTTACTTATTTTACCAAAATCCTGATGTGTAAGAATTTCATTTTGAATAAAAGTACAGTAACTTCAACACTGGAAAGTCAGAGGTACTTCACGCTCATCATCCCATTGAGTGATCCTCACTTGTTTTCTGCTTCCCCTAGCAACTCCTTACGCTAAATTCTTGGAAAGGCCTCAATCAGCTTTAAAAGTAAAAAGCAATATTAAAAAAGAGCTGAAAAATGGCAGCTAGACTGGTTATTCAACCAGCCCGTGGCTCAACTCGTAGATGAGTTAATGACAGATAAGCTTTTTGATCATTTTAATGCACATTTTTCTGATAATGATGTTAATAATTAATAATTTAATGAATGCCATGTGTTTACTTTAAACATCGTCTCATTTCATTAAAAAAACCCCACTGATGAACAAAAAAAAACAACTAATAAACTTTGAGAAAACTTTCTGGTTTGAGTATACTTACAGTACTTAATTATTTACACTTTGTGATTTTTTCTAATCAGATGTTGTTGTTTTTTTTAATCATGTGAAATAAATACATGTGGTATTGTTAACAGCAGGAGGTTGGACAGATTTCCTTAGAATTTTTGACAGATTTGTGAAATGTTTGGAAATGTCAGCAGAAAACTCAGACTTAACCCAGTAGTAGAATATCATCATCATACAAAAATTTTAAATAATGCAGCCTCAGGGATGCACTATCCCAGGTCTCTCGGAGCCAGCCTTGGGGGACATCAAGCAGGGAAATCTAGAGAGGTGGAGGCAGAGGTATGTCTTTGATAAGCGGGGAATTAAGGTTAGCCGCAGCAACAGAGAATATACAGTGGGTATGAAAAGTAATCAGGCCCCTTAAAATATTTCCGTCTTTGTTTCATTGCAGCTATTTGCTAAAATCAAAAAAGTTCATTTTATTTCTCATTAAAGTACACTCAGCACCCCATCTTGACAGAAAAAAAACAACAATGTCGAATTTTGTGCAAATATATTAAAAAAAGAAAAAACTGAAATATCACTTGGTCATAAGTATTCAGACCCTTTGCTGTGACACTCATATTTAACTCACATGCTGTCCATTTCTTCTGATCCTCCTTGAGATGGTTCTGCTCCTTCATTCGAGACTTTCTGCAGCACTCCAAGTTTCTAAGAGCACAGTGGCCTCCATAATCCTTAAATGGAAGAAGTTCAGGACAACCAGAACTCTTCCTAGACCTGGCCGTCCAGCCAAACTGAGCAATCATGGGAGAAGAGCCTTGGTGAGAGAGCTAAAGAAGAACCCAAAGATCACTGTGGCTGAGCACCAGAGATGCAGTAGGGAGATGGGAGAAAGTTCCACAAAGTCAACTATCACTGCAGCCCTCCACCAGTCGGGGCTTTATGGTAGAGTGGGCCGACGGAAGCCTCTCCTCAGTGTAAGACATATGAAAGCCCACATAGAGTTTGACAAAAAACACATGAAGTACTCCCAGACTATGAGAAATAAAATTCTCTGGTTTGATGAGACCAAGATTGAACTTTTTTGGTTGTCTCTAAGCGGTATGTGTGGAGAAAACCAGGTACTGCTCATCACCTGCCCAATATAATCCCATTGAAACATGGTGGTAGCAGCATCATGCTATGGGGGTATTTTTCAGCTGCAGGGACAGGACGAATGGTTGCAATTGAAGGAAAGATGAATGTGACCAAGTACAGAGATGTCCTGGAAGAAAACCTCATCCAGAGTGCTCAGGACCTCAGGCAAGACCGAGGGTTCACCTTCCAACAAGACAATGACAAAGCACAGAGCTAAAATAACACAGGGGTGGCTTCGGAACAACTCTGTGACCATTTTTGACTGGCCCAGCCAGAGCCCTGACCGAAACGCAATTGAGCATCTCTGGAGAGACTTGAAAATGGCTGTCCACCAACGTTCGCCATCCAACCTGACAGAACTGGAGAGGATCTGCAAGGGGAAAGGATGTACAGCAGGTCCGGGTGATTAAGGATAGAGAGGGAAATGTATTGACAGATGCTGGTACCCTCAGAATCACTGAGGATCCCCAAATCCAGGTGTGGAAAACTCGTTGCATCATTCCCAAGAAGACTCATGGCTGTACTAGCTCAAAAAAGAGCTTCTACTCATTACTGACCAAAGGGTCTGAGTACTTATGACCATGTGATATTACAGTTTTTCTTTTTCAATAAATTTGCAATAATTTCTAAATTTCTGTTTGTTATCTGTTAAGATGGGGTGCTGAGTATTCATTAATGAGAAATAAAATGAACTTTTTTGATTTTAGCAAATAGCTGCAATGAAACAAAAAGGGAAATATTTAAAGGGGTCTGAAAACCTTCCGTACCCACTGTGTGTGTGTGAATGAGAGAGAACCCACATGGAACTCTGGGGGTACAGGGAGAGAAGAATAAAGAAGGTGGAGGATTTTAGGGTCCCTTAGGGTCAACAGTTTAGAGCAACGGAGAGTGTGGAAAAGAAGAGAAGAAACATTTTCATGCAGGTTGAGATGGGTAAAGAAAAGTGCCAGGGGTACTAAGCGATAAAAGAATATCAGCCAGAATTAAAGGAAAGGGGTTCAAGACAGTGGTGAGACCAGCAATGATGTATGGTTTGGAGACAGTGACAATGACGAAAAGACAGGAGACAGAGCTAGAGGTCGCAGACATGAAGATGTTGAGGTTCTCTTTGGGACAAGGATGGATATGATCAAGAGTCCATCAGAGAGACAGCACATGTTAGATGTTTAGGAGAGAAGGTCAGAGATGCCAGACAGAGATGGTTCAGTCATGTACAGAGGAGGAATAGTGAAAATATTGTTAGAAGGATGCTGCCAGGCAGGAGGTCTAGAGGAAGACCGAAGAGAAGATTTATGGATGTAGTGAGAGAGGATGTGAAGTTAATTGGTGTGAGAGAGGAGGATACAGAGAATAGGGTTAGATGGAGAAGGTTGATTTGCTGTGGCAACCCCTGAAGGGAAAAGCCGAAAGGAAAAGAAGAAGATACAATAATTTGAAATCAGCCCGGTACACCAGCATATTTTATGATTAAAGGAGCAAAATAACACATTTTGATGGAATTATGGTCACAGAGGTATTTGTGAATGTAACAGCAGAGAGGCAAGAGGAATTTCACAAATCAATAGCTGTACTTTTTTGTCATTTTTACTCTGTTCATATTTTAACCAGTTCAAGTTTAGAAATTACATATTTTGGGATATTTTGCATATGTAACTGATTTCTGTTGTAGTAATTAATTAAAAAGAACAGCTGGCACATCATCCCTGATCAGACATTTTAAGATAATCTCTATAATGTAAAACATCAAAATATTTGTCGTGATACATTTTTCAGCTCATTTCTCATAAGTGCCCACTTATGCTGTAGGTAGGTAACTTATTGATCATCATCATGGGAATTGATTTGTAATTAATAGTACTTAATTGCCAATTTAATACTAATTTAAAATAATCGAGTTCATTTTGAGAAGAAATACAGTTTCAAATAAAATAATGAAACAAACCTTATTACCAATGTATCTTTACATTTTAGAAGACAATCTGTGTCTGAATTCAGACCAATAAATACACATCCCAGATTAATGATACAGTATCACAGTGAAACTTTTCTGTGTATAATGATATGCAGACAAACCATATTTTTTACTGTACACTCCATCACACTGGGACCAACTGAGGGGACATGGTAGCAGATATCGGGTGAGTGTTGACTCAAAGAAAACTAAGAAGATGAATGGGTGTGAATTATGGTTTCATGTTAAATTGGAGAAAAATGCCCCAACATGGTAAAGAGGTGACCAATAGTTCCTACAAATAACCATTCATGTACTCTTGCAAAATATACAAGATTCAAGTAAATTGACAACTTCTAACAAGGTTGGTTTGCTGACCTCTCGTGGTTTCACTTGCAGCACAATTGCAGATACACTGTATTTTAGTATCGGGTCAACCATTAGTGTCAATTACCTCATAAAATATTGCTCACTGAAGACTACAATGATATGTTCCTGATAACTTACAGCTGGAGCTCCTTGGACTGCTCTTTCTTGGCCAGCTGCTTTTCTCGCTCCTTTACCAGCGCCTCCTGTTTAGCCTTCATGTCATTCAGGGTCACCAGACCTTGAGTTTAGATAAAACTGACATTAAAATGGAGCTTTGATCAAGGACACAGGATAACTGTCAGAAGCCTTCTTTTAGGTTTGTGAGAATGAATATATTATATATATATACATACACACATACATACATACATAAATATATGTAACATACATATATACATGTGTGTGTGTATGTGTGTGTGTGTGCGCGTGTGTGTATGATTTCTGTACATATAATTTTAAACACATTAACACTCGGCTTTTTGGGCAATACAAATGTCCACAATTGGTGCCAAAAAAATCTTTCATTTTTAGATATTTGAACATATTCACAACAAAGATTTGACAGACCAAATTAATTTCTAGTTTTCATATTTAAGAAAGGGCTCATCAAAACTTTTTGGGAAAGGGTTTATATATGTAAATATTTTTTTACACAGAATATCGGTTTTATTCTTAATAGTGATACAGTTTGTATATGCATTTTCCTTTTCAAATTTGACATTTCTAATTGAAATTTGATAACAATTTTCAGGGGTTTGTTTTGAAAACTAAATCTTAGATGTATTTTGCATTTTAATTTGGATTAACTCACATAATGAGCAGTCTTGAAGAAGAAAATGAAAATGCTGTTTGAATTATTCATGACTCACTTTAGTTGTACGTCAAAATATGCTGCCACATTCTGAAAATGAAAAAGTATTCTGCTAATGCATTCTAATTTGAGTTAGTATACCTATAAGCTTCCACATATAGCTGCCTTCCTTTAAATTGATATTTGTTTGATATGGATACAGATACCACTAAGACACCACTATCAGAAAGTTTTCCTTTTGACATCCAACCATTGCTTTTAAACTTTGAACTTAACTTGCATACCTTTGTATCACAATTACAGCAGATAGTATGTATTTCCTCTGTATCACTTCAAGCTTCCCCATTTTCACACTTCAAGTGATTTTCAGTTTATTTCAGTTTCCTATGTTTGATTTGTTGTACTATAACCAGTGATAGAACATCTAATGTGATTAGAGTTATAACTATTGCTAGTACAAATAGCACTTTTATTGAGTAAAGGCCTGGGTAGCTTTTTTCTCGGACATCCTGCAGGGGGGCTTTACCAGTAGGGATCCTTACCGACGGTGCTGGACTTCAGCTCAGCCTCAACAGCATCATAATGAGCTGAGAATTTCTTATCGATGTTGGACTTCACCATGTTGTCCTGTAGCAACAACGGGGGAGTGTTAGAGTGATTTTGAGACGAGAGGAGACTAATATAATGCTACATTATGCGTTTTGTCTGACAGCTAGCTAGAGATACCGCTGCTATTTCCAATCAATCTAAATACTAAGGGGTATCAGTCACAATTTAACACTGCACGTTCCTGACACCCGGGTTTCAATGCAATATTCTCTTTAATTTTGATTCTTCTATATCACTGTCACTGAAGATGACAATTATATTTTACAGACCTCTGCAATTTTCTGCTTGAGTTGTTCGAGTTGTTCTCTTTCTTTCTCTCGTTTTTTCATCAGCTGCATGGCTCTTCCAGCTTCACTGGCAGCTCCTTTGTACTGCGCCATGTTGCTTGTTGTTGTGCTGACCTCGCCGTTAAGATGTTTAAAGACACGATTTACAAGGAAAGTTACAAAAAGGGAAATAAAAACGTAGAATATCTACCTAAACCGTTATCGAGGCTAACCTCTCAGTTCACAACAAGACAGATGGCGGCGGCGAATTGCATGATGGGTACAGATAGTGACGCCTTCGCAAGTCTTGTCGAAGCTCGTAATTGTTGGTTGCTTACTGCAGTGACGTATGGATGTGAAACACCACACTACGTGAAGTGAATAAAAGCCAGGAATCAGGAAAAAAGTGGTGAGAAATTAATTTCAAAAAGCGCAAACACATTTAAACTCTCATTCTCTCTCTCTCTCTCTCTCTCTCTCTCTCTCTCTCTCTCTCTCTCTCTCTCTCACACACACACACACACGCACACACACACACACACACACACACACACACACACACACACACACACACACACAGTTTAAATTTTAGGGTAAGGGTAAAAGGGTAATAATAACCAGATATTTCGAAAATGCAATATCCAAAAGGCAGATGTTAGCATTTGGTTAAAGTTCACCTCTGACAGAGCAAAGTGATTCTCCCTTTTTTTTTTTTCAATTTACATTCCGGATATTCCTGTTAGAGATGAAAACGTTAAGGTTAGGTTTGGATCTGCATTGTATTGCAACCAAGGAATCTTTCTGTTCTGTGTTGTTGCATGTGCAGGTGTGTCATTCTTGTGCTTGCACCCACCTCATCATTCAAAAGAGTCATCATGTTCTGATTTGCACAAACATAATTTCTGCATGTTAAACAATTTTTGGCAGGATGGCATGTTGAATGAAAAAAGACATTTGGGAGTGCATGGGAAAGAGAATGGTGCAACACCGGCTTAGCCTGTTTGACAAAATCCTTGTGTGTACCTGAGGTATCTTAGAAGTAAACATATTTGTCTGATTGCGGATATAGTCCGTTCTTATCACAGCTATAGACAGTGTAAATGCAAAGACAATGGATCAATCATTCAGGATGGATCAAATGTGCTCAAAAAGAAACCACAGGGGCAGCAGATGACCCTAAATATCGGCTGACATGTAGCAAAGTAACATTATCTTAATGTCTGTGCAGTTGAGTTGTTTGCCATGATGATAAGATTGAAAGGGACAGAAAGGGTCTGCAGCAGCATATTAATATGCCTTAACACTTAGGGGCAGTAAAAAAGGAACATTAAGGGGGAAATCAGGGTCTCTTTATGTTGCTTGTCAACCCAAGCAGTGTTCAGAAAAGTAAAAGGTCTCTGTCAAATGGGTCCAGCACATCCTGGCACCATTTGAAATGAAAAAGAAGTAAGACACATAATAACAGTATATATTACATGATCTTAAAGCCAGAAAGGAAGGCACCAGTGTTTGGGAAGGTACGGTGTATCATGAGCAGCAGCAGCAGCAATGAAACTGAGTGCTAAAAAGGAATCACCAGCAACTGTTTGACCTTTTGAAATGAAATAGTAAAGGATTTAAAAGGATTATTCATGTTATAACCTTAGTATCCAAATATGTATGTCGATAGATAGATAGATAGATAGATAGATAGATAGATAGATAGATAGATAGATAGATAGATAGATAGATAGATAGATAGATAGATAGATAGATAGATAGATAGATAGATAGGAGCTTAAAGAAGTTCAGCCCATTTATTTTATTAATATCCCTATGCATTTGTCCCTGACAGGTATAATAATTATTTTATTAGACAGTTATAACAAAAGAAAAATAATACATTTCACACATTGTCTCTATATGTAGAAAACATATCAAATAACATTTACTCACTCACTCACTTATACAGCCTGCTTGTCAGTCACTTGATGCTTGTCCATGCTGGACAGTGAAATGGCAATTTGGCTGCAGAATAGAGCAACAGATGTGCAGAAAGGAGCAATGAGACTGTTCACAGTGCACATGCACCAGGACCGCAGACATGGGAGGAAGATGTAGCTCAGCTTGACACATGGAACCATGAACCTGGAGAAATACTGAAAGAGAGATAGAGATAGAGAAAATCATGTTGACTTGTCAATGGAGTTAAGCCCAGCTAGCACTGAATGACATCACCCAAAGAGATATGCAACCATTCAATCTCTCATGTGTGTCAGTGTGCTTTATGCTTCAACTGCTCTCGGGAATTGTAAGGGTCACGTTTCTCTGGCACATTTATAGTGGGGGTCAGAGTCCTGAGGACACTTAATTTAGCCTGTGCGATTTCAGTTAGACCCTTGCCTGGGTTGTTATGAGTCCTTTAACATGCTTTAGTGCAACATATCCTTGTAAAACCTGTGGTAAATTAGTATTTAGTGTACAGACAACACTGTAATGTTCTGTAGGATTTTCGTTGATATTCTGTGTTTCTATTACCCCCCAAATTATGTTGATGTGTATGTGTGAGTATGTGCTCTTGTTCGGCTAAAATTACTCCTAAAGTTATCTGCCAAGACGTGGCAAGACTTTGTATTATATCATCATCCTCAACCTCAAAACCAACCTCGTCATGTCTCTTCACCTTATTTGCACATCTAACTAAAGGAAAACCGCTGAGTGAGAGAATCAAAAGTGTAATATATTTTGTTTCTGATGCACAAAGGCACCTAAAACTTAATTGTCTTGTCCCTTGTGACAGAAAGATAATTAAATTTCATTTTGCTTTCTATTTTGTCCTGGTTACTTTGGAGTTGTTGATGAATTTCATTATTTTCTGTTTTGATTATTATTTTGCATTTTTGCTTTGGCCCCCAGGACCACAGTAGGGGTTTCTCAGGTTTAGAACTGTGTGTTCTAAGATCTCATACATACTCCAATATCAGTTATTTTTCATCAACATACCATACATGTAAACAGGCCAGAAGAGCCAAGAAAACACCACAGAAGAAGGAGAGGGGCATCACAAATAGCAAGGAGAGGATACGATATGTCCACACACGAGTCATCTTAAAGCCCACAACCTTGTAGTTTGCAGTGATTGTGTCGCTGTTGTTATGGTAAATGGTAATGACATTTGCAGTTCCTGTCATTGCAAAGTTATCATTTGTGTTCTTTTATCAACTTAAGAATATGGCTCTGGGTAGGTGCACAAGGTCAGGAGCTACTGGAGGTCATTGAATGATTAAGTCAAGCTTTTAAAGCATGTCCCTGCTGTGACAGCTCATGGAAATAGTGAAATTGCTGCATGAGAGGACCTTGAGGTGCTGGTTGATAACATAAGGGTCCCTGTTGATGGGATGGTGGTCAGGTGTGGGTGTGGCTGGGGTTGTGGGTGGGTTAGTATTTTGGACGATGGCGTTGAGGCTTCGGATGCAAACTCCAGGAGGTGGAGGAGTGTTTATCTGTTCTTCTCCCCTGTCATCCTGTTTTTCGCTGTCACTGATTGGACATTCTACCAAGCAGTCATCACTCACCATCATCTTCCCTTCAAGAGGAGGTAGTTTGTTTTTCTTGAGTTTGAGACATTCCCATACACCCTAACTGTTGCTCTCGCTCTCTTTCTCTCTCTCTCACACACACACACACGCACACGCACACACACGCACACATTGGCATACACCCACATACACACGTACACAAAAACAGAGTCATATCAAGGCGCAGGCAGAGACAGGCATGCAAGTGCAAGCACACACACACACAAGCGAACACACATGCACACACACACACACACACACACACTGAGGAGGATACCACTTTAAGGCAACAGGGAGTGGGCAATTTATGAAAATAACACACCCCAACTCTTTCTCTATATCTCTCTCTCTGCCTCTCTCTCGCTCTCTTACACACACACACACAGATAGTGGATATTTAGTGTAACTAGCAGTTAGACACCTGTTCACAAAAAGAATCCCCTCCAAAATCTGTAAATAGCTGCCTTTCAATTTTAAAGCAAGACTAACCCTACATTTTGCTATGCATAAAACTGGCTTTATTTGTTTTCTTTGTAAGAATTCAAACATTTAATGAATAAAAATTTTATTTGAAAGACTATTCAATTGGCATGTATCAGACATACAACAATGTATGAAGTTCTGCAAGGCGACACAATATCAATGTAATCAATCCAATCCAGAAATTAAGATAATCACAATGTTCCCTTAGAGCTTTTCTGGCACATGAGAACACAGACACACATATACACAAACACAAACATATGGACTCACAGACAGAAGAGCAGCAGAAATGCTTTACGGGCCTCTTATTCTTGGTGTGTGCATGGGTTATTTTTAGAGGACTGGAGGGGTCTCAGAGATCTCATTACAGTTTGTGCATCCAGGAGGCATACTAACCAGATGACCAGACTACCTAATCTGAGTCATCCTCATGTAGAGGAGCAGTAACTCTACTCTGAGCCCCTCCTGGATAGCCGAACTCGTTACCCTTTCTTTAAGGGAGAGCCCAGACACCCGACAAAGCTCATTTCAGCGGTTTGGATCCGCAACCTTTTTCTTTCGATCATGACCCTCAGCTCGTGACCATAGGTGAGGGGGGGAGTGTAGATCGAGGCCAGGTATGTTGTAAGGACCCGGGGCTTTGCATGCGTTGATCCTGCCAAGGCATCTCCTCACGATGTCCGGGGACAGTGTCAGTACCTGGTCGCTGGGAAGGGGTGTTGTCTTTTGTACAGGGGCGCTGTTTTGTGCCTCAAAGTGAGCAAAGAACTCATTCAGTTGGCTGTCGCAGGTCCATGGTGCAGGCTTGTAGTCGGTGAGGGTTTGTAACCCCCGCCACAGGCTGCGAGTGTCTCTGCTGCTGCTGAAGCGCTGGAAGAAACTGTTTTAGGGCGTTGTGGCGTGTCGGCGAGGAAATATGACAAGAGTTGTGGAGGGGTTCAAACTTTAATGTGTGGACACGCCAACACAATAATTCACTTCTCCCGAACATTCAGGAAAATCAGTATTTATACCCTCCGTAACCACGCCACCCCCAAGCCGTCAGTTCCTGGGTAAGAGGTCACACTCTTTAGTGTCCGCCGTCATCTGAGAATATTCCACGCAGATTGTAAAACGCCTCAATGTGCTGGAACCAGAAGGCCGGCCACTCTGCTAGAAGTACAGGAGCGCTAGAGCGGTTATGGGAACGGCTAGCTGTGGGAGTCAGGGCGACATGGCTGAAGTGCTGTCGCACACTCTGAGTCAGACATGTTCAGAACAGGGTCACCGATGTGGTGTGTAAAGGAAGGATTGCAGGGACAAAGTCAAGTTGTAACTTTATTTCTTAAACACCAATAACAAAACTGACAGTCAACTTCCTTGTACCAGAATGCCCCCTACTTAACCACTACCCCAGCCTGTAGTCCTGTGGGGTGAGAGGCCACACTCCTTGGTATCTATGGGATTATTCATAATTTTTATACTTTTCACAATGGGTCTTAGAATAATGCTTTTCAGATCCTCAAGGTGTGAAACCAATGGCAAAATTTACAATAAAGTTGACTTTGACTTTGACTTAGTCCTGCTGTTGGGTGCATCGGCCATCAAGCCCCGTCCCCCGAGCCTGGCTCAACATTAGCCAAACAGACCAGGAGGTTACTGTGACATATTCAAATGCTATGTCTGTGCCAGAATTACTGTCAATTTGTCTGGGCTTAGAGGGTCTGCACCATTAAAGAGTGAAAACCTGGAGCATGAATATTTATATCAGGGTTTTTTTTTTCTTTTAGAAATTCATGCTCCCAACAATGATGTAATATGCCTAGCAAATCCACTCAGGTGATGAACATGGCCTTATTGGATTCAGTTAAACAGTCTACAGCACTTGTAAACACAGACAGTGCATCACATTCCCTCTAGATCCAACCCAATGAATAGAGTCAATGCTGTTTAAAATTATGACCACCACTTAATCAGAGTACTTTGTCTTAATTTTATTCACATATTTTTTAACCACATATAGAATTTGACACAGTAAATCTAGTGACATCAGTAAACTGTGATCCAGAAAAAACAGGGTTTTACCATCATAGAAGCGAAATCCATAGGAAACATTAACAGTTTGACTTCTATGTTTCAAGTACTGAAATACGACAAAAGGGAGATGGCAAAAAAGTGGAAAAAAAAAGAAGAAAAAATTAAAATGCTTTCAGTCAGAGTAATTAACATTGTACACCTCACTACAAAATCCCTAAACTCATTTGAGCTGATCTGACCTGTGGATTGTGCTGGATATTGTCAGGGAGGGTGGGTGGGGGTAGGAGTTGTGAATGAATAATAAAAAGCGAGAGACTCATCAAAATGACAATTCCATCCGAACACCGTTTGCTTGGATTGGTGTTTGGTTCCACTTCACTGTTTGAAGCAATTCTAATTTGAAGCAGGGGTTCACAAACAAAACACAGAAACAGAGCAATCTCAATTTTCACTCTGATGATTTCATGTCAACTACTTGTCAGTTTTTGCATCAGTTGTTTCAAGTCTTAAAATCTCATAATTTTTAAATATTGCTTATACATTTCTGGTTTTTAGGTAAGTTTATTTTTAGTGATAACTGGGTGGCAAGGTGGCGCAGTGATCGGTGCTCCCGCCACGAAGTACCCCAGTTTGATTCCAACAGGTAGTCTCTGTTTATAGTCTCTATGTTCTTCCTGTGTCTGCGTGGGTTTCCCCTGGGTTCTCCAGTTTTCTTCTGACAGTCCAAAAACATGCAGGAGGTCAATGAGAATAAATTGTCTCATATCATTGATATAAATCATCTGTTTTGAATGTATTGCATTGATGTACAGCTTTCCTAATCTGCTGACTGCTGCATATACTGTATCTCGGCATTCACTGTTTGCAGAGGCTATTGTTCAAATGTAAAACACATTAATGCACTGACATTGCAACATAAAGAGGAGTTAGAAATTCAGTAACTTGTAACACACACTGACCATTCCCCGGGAAGCCGTGGGTTGAATCAGCAGCATCCAATTATTAAATGTCCAAACTTCTACTGGCTGGTTTGATGTGACTACTGTGTGGTGGCTGCTTTGGACTGCATGGACCTTAATGCTTGAAGTAGAGGATGAGTCACTATCATGCAAATTGAGGGTCACTACAAAAATATTGTTTGAGTGATCACCATGGAAAATTAATGTGATTTGATTATTCCGTTTTGGTCTGTCTCTAACCTCACTCTAAATCTTGTCTACAAAACTATGCTGCCTCATTCACAGTTAAAAACAGAGGAAGTTACTGAATCCTAGCCCCTATGTTGGCCATTTTGGCTGTTGATACTCTGCACAGTCCCCTGCTCAGTAAGTGGACCTAAGCCCTGAGAAAGAAAAAGTTTAATTCTTCCTTACAAAGCCTAACCTGAGCTAGCCCACCTCTAACCTAAAGCCCTGAGTTTTGGGCCTAGTATGAGGCCACATATCACATGTAAAGGGGAATATGTTTTCATGTCTTTTGTATGTGTATTTTAATGCTGTGTTATCCTGGTAAACCCCCTCTGGAATCACGTTGTCCTTATTTTTTCAAGTCATTATATGAAGACATATCTATCAGGTCTGCTCAGGTGTGGAATACATGTGAGGTGTAAACAGTGTGAAGGCACTCCTAGGCACAGGCCCCAGATCAGGTTTCTTCTTTCAGACAAACAATCAGGGTGAGCTGATCTCCAACCTGCCACTAGGAAGCAGTTTAAATCTTTTGTAGCTGTTAAAGTTATAATGGCAACCATTTTTATTTAAAAATCTGTTCACTGGTAAAGTCTCATCCCTGATTCTCCAAAAATTGCAAAAGCCTGGAGAACAAAAAACGCAAATCATAAACAAAGGCCAAAACCAGCTGGAAACAGACACACTAGACATTGTAATACGGCACAGAGACTAGTGGCACAATGAAATGGTAATGATGTAAATATTATACATGTGTCATAAAAATAAATCAAGATCACTTAATCCATTATCAGAATAATTTTCCCCAAACAATAAATCAATCACTTCATTCATCCACTCCTCAGTCTCAGTCCACTGGTCTGAAAAGGGCTCGTCCTCTGATACCAAACGACACTTTTTTGGCAGTTTGAGGGATGGGGGAAGAAGAGGCGGATGGAGGGGGAGCAGGGGCAGCAGCAGTGGTGAGTGATGACTGCTGCATCGGGGGCTGGCGAGACAGTAGTTCTTTGAATACAGAGTTCATCTGTCGACTGATTATTTCCTGACAGAGAGAGTGACAGACATGAAGCAGGAGATGAAGACAGATTCGTATCAAAGTCTGCAAGGAGTAGATAGTCCTGCTGTATGTTTTCTCTAGCCCTTGTAATTGGCAGTGATTTCCATGAAGCAAAACCGGAAACTGAAATTTACAAAATGAGGAAGAAGGGACCACAAGAAACAGAAACAACATTTTTTCATCATTGTTGTGAGAGTATGGTCTTATCACATGCCCAAACCAACTCAACTGACTCTTTTTGACACAAAGAAGCAGGCACTACTCTGATGTTTTTTGCTCCTCGCCTATCTCTATGACAAAGCTTAGCCAGAGGAGGACACCCTCCTTGTACCCTACCCTCTTTTCTCACAACATAACTGATAAATGTAAGGTGGTATCAACCCTTCTGGCCTCCAAGAGCATCTACCAGTTCATTGGATGGGAAAATGACCTCTGACTTGGAGGCTCTCGAGTTTCATATTTTACTGTAATGGAGGTCATATGGTGATTAGGCCAACAGGGGCACACCAACCGGGAGAGTGGGCCTGAGGAAAAAGGCTGTCCTCTCCCCCTCTGAGACGATACTTATAAATTCTGTTCATGAAGATCACAAACAGAAAAGATGACCAAGCACAGCCCTGGTGGAGCCAACACTTGCAAAAAACATTTGTTGTTATGAGAATGGAGACATAGCTCTTGCAGAATTAATGGCTTGCAACAATGACCCAGGACCCCATACCCACGCGGCACCCTCCACAGAACACCCTGCAGGGTTTGCATTTGTTCTCCTTGTCTACAAAGTAAATAATGACAGGATGAGTGAAATCCTATGACCCCTCTTGGATTCAAATGAGAGTGAAAAGCCAGTTCACAGGCTGGACGGAATTTTAATTTGTTTTCTAAATCAAAAGTTTCAACAATCAGCTGGAGTCTCCTTGCCAGGATCCTGGCATACATTTTCCCTGGGAGGCTGAGAAATGGTCCACCTGATGACCAGAAGACAACACCATACTGTCCAACTCCTTCAGCATCTCTGGATTTCTACACCTGGTTTAACAGAGACTTTTTGACTACCTCAGAAATCTCCAACAGTGATAAGTACAAAGGATCACCAGACTTCTCCAGCTTTCACTTCTTCACGAAGGTCATGTCACTGGGGTTCACAGATTCCTTGAATTGTTTTTTTTTCATATTTCAGCAATGTCTCTGGTTGAGAACAGCAGCTCCCACTGCAGCTTGGTCCAAGCTTTGCTTATCTTTCCAAATCTTCTGACAGTTTGTCAGAACTGTTCACTTGAATAATCAAAAGTCCCTCTCTATGAACTCTCCAACCATTCTCAACACCAAGGATTTTGTTTCAACAACCACAAAAGTTGCTGGCGTTGCACCCCTCTGGTACTTGTTAGCGGTTTCAGGAGACCCCTGAGCCTAGCATAACCAAAGTACTTCTAACTTCTGCATTACTGCCTCCTTCGCAGCTGGTGTCCACCAAGAAGTTCTCAAACTGATCTTCCCCAGAATTCAAAAGAATCTACTTGAGAGGTAGAAGCTGCAGACTTTGAATGACTCGAACTGAATCACAAGGAGGTGATTCTGGGTAACCTTTAACAGAGTGACACTCAGCTTGGGGGACTTGGAATTCCCACAAACCCCGGACACACTTAAATCCAAGCAAAAACGAGCATCAACCATCTTTCCAGGAAGTTGGTTTTAGAGCCAGTGCTATTCATGGAGGAGAGTCCAGTATTTCTAGCTGGTACTGGTCCACCTCTCGCCCAAGCTCTCGTGTGGATGGTTTATCCCTAGGATAGAACCAGCACATTCCTTGTTCAGCCTCTGACTAACAAGGATTGCTGGGCCAAAGCTGAGCCACCTGGCACTCAAATTAAAACTTTGATTCTGACTCACATGCTACAAGATGCCTCCAATATCAATGTAAACATAGTTTATACAAAGTTTGACAATTTATGTTTCAGACAAAACAGGATGGGTTACAACAACTAAGAGTCAGATCCCAAAGAATTGAGGGCCTTGCTGGTTTAAAATGTATTGTGTGTCAAAAGGATGAACCAGTAACCTTGTCAATTGCTGTTCTGTCCACTTGACCAAAGGGGGGTCTATCGGAGGGTCTGAAGCTTCCTTGCCTGACAGTGTCCAAAGTGTGTCTTCGTTCTTGAGCCCTGAGAGAGAAGTTAAAGTTGACAGATCTAAAAGAATATAGAGATTTCATTGTTGCATCCAAAAAAAGTCAGAATCTGATCTGAACATTTGGTAAAAAAAAAGGAAAATCATCAGCAGATGTCTTTTTATTAGATTCACAAAATATGTGCTGGCTAGGATTACTATGGACACCATGTGTCCTAGAACATATGATGTTAATGAGATACTGTTCTTTCCAAATGTATTTGCTATGATTTATCTTTTACCACAATAAGCAGAGATATATAGCAGAAACAGGCCATTGGAGTAGGACTGCCATGTGAATCAGGGATTGAGATCATCTGGCCTCATGACTATAAATTGGTTGACTGGATGAGTTGCAAGGACAAACATGCTTGGATAAAAGGTGGGGTGTCAAGCATAAAGCTGTGAGAAGACAGCATCCAGGATGAGACGCTGGAGCTGCTGGATCTTACTGGAGTACATTAAGTTTCTTCAGTATGCCAGTTTGTTTAAGAGCTGCGACAGAGTAGATTACTGACATGCTGCAAAATATGGACAATAACACTGCAACGCATCTGTACTTGTTCTTTTAACAAATACACGATGCATTGCATAAGCCAATTCTTTGTGGGATGAGGAGTGTTACCAAATTCAAAGCTTATTACAAAACCATCTGTAAGAACACACTTTCTAAAATTTTTGACCTTAACCAGATGTGGAAAAACAGTTGTGAGTGGTATAATCATCCACGGAGGCTCATTCGCGTTTCTGTCTCTGCTGGTGCAATTTTTATTATTTTTTTCAACTTAATTTGTCATGGATAAGAATGAACCGTAAACTTTTACCAATTTAAGATGTTACCACAGAGAGGCAGTTAAAATTCTTCTATCATAAGTATGTGGTATAATGCATGTTTTCAATTATTTAGGCAGATGAAATCTCCAGCTGATACTGATTGCAAAATGATCACTTTTTGAGCTCTTCTTCCTGTTCCCAAGATTGAGAGTAGGTTGTTCAAAATTCTTCAGAGAGACAATCCACTCTTAATTTGTAGAAGTATCTTTTATGTTCACAGCCAGTGTATTACATTTGGTCAATACTCCCGACTGTCTCCCACTGTCTGTAAAATCATAAGGTCCAAAACACACCACAACTCTGGTTGTGGAAAGTAAAATAAAAAAAGACGAAAGGAAGTTTGGATACTTTTGAACCCTTTTGCTGGCAGGTAGTGAACATATTGGATATCAGAAAAAAACAAAAAAAATCTACACATGATGGTGGAAACCACCTAATGGGCAAGATAATGAGCAATAATTGTGAAGTACTTTGCTATCCACCATAACAGCTATCTAAAGCATCTGCATAAGAAGAACAGTAGATGGGCGATAAACTTTGGTGAGTCACTAACTGACCACTTCAACACAACCCTGGTAAATTTGTTCAGAGTTAGGGAAGAAATATTGATAATAATTTAAATCAAAACTGTTGTGAGGGAGCATTCATGGTAAATGTTCAAATATACTGTTTAAAGAGGTATCTGAACCTCTGTGTATCGGATAAGGCCATGGGTATTGCTTATTGTAGGCAACATGCTTTGTGAGTTATGTGTCAGTCTTACACTGGCAGGTGACGTGCGGCAGGAGACGTTGGCGGTTTTCGACTGGGGCTCCCCTCATTTCCTCTCTGTCTTCCTGGCAATGATGCGCTATCACTGTTTACCCGCATCCTGTTGAGACAAACAAAGGAAGTTTACAATTTCATGTGAAATTCAGTTTGTTTTCATGGCTAAATCACTGTCGACATTGTTTTCCTGGCTATGACTGTATTTATATACAACACCGAGTTGTGTTCTCTGTTTGTGCATCTTCCGTTGAAAGGTTTCCAGTGCTGCCACCTCCTACTCCTCCTCCTTCCTCTTTTTTCCCTCGCTCAGACCTGAAAGACCACCAGAAGAAAGAGCTTTACAAAGTCAACATTTATCAGCGTAAAATGCAACTGCTGGTAGTTCATATGTTTATTTGGATATTTTTAACGCAAAACGTGAAGAAATAACATTCCAGTTGAAGATCCCCCTGAACCTGAAAGCAAGTTTGCTTTGGTCTGTTAGAAAAAAAAATCTTTTCATTATTGTCCTCTAAAACATAACTGAAAAAAAATTTAATTGAAAATGATGCTTAGTACCAACAGTCAGAATGTGTACTGCCAACACAAGCCAGCCTGCGCGCGCACACGCACACGCACACGCACACGCACAAGCACACACACAAACACACACACACACACACACACACACACACACATACACACACACACACACACACACACACACGCACGCACACAATTCTCACTTTGTCTCTCTTTATTGCACACACACTGTCTCTTTCTATCACATATACTTTCTCTCTCAGACTTTCTCACTGACAACCTA